>LPNX011067073.1:484569-598982 GCA_001517045.1 Pseudotsuga menziesii | reverse complement strand
ATGACTTTTATTGTGAGTACTTCACTTTATGACTTAAAAGTACTTGTACCACTACCTTGGTTAACTATGGGATTTCATCCACCATAGAAAATGTGACAAATACGCAATCTTAACTCATGCAATGCCACCTCAACCATGGGGGATGATGTCATCTACTAGAATGTAATTGGTTGATTTTTATAGTACATTTTGGTCCTTTTGAGGCCCATTTTTGACCTCAAATTCTCTATAATGAATTGCCGAAACATAACACAACCAAATCGATGGTGGGGCTTTTGCCTTTAGCTCCACACCACGACTAATTACAATATATACATCCTGTACCTTTTAATGCAACCAGGGTCAAACTGCTGGTTTTTCTCCTTCTACTTGGGAGGGTCAAACTTTGTCCTCTCTCTCTTTTGCTTTCCTTTTGCATTCAAAGCTTTGGGTCCTCCAGCAAATAAAGCTTGATCTTTAGAGTATCTCATGATTCCCATTTGCACAAGCTTATCATGTCCATTGGTGAGAGACTCAATGAATGCATTAAGGGTCGACATCTTCCAATTTGGAATTGTAAGCTTTTCGGTTTGTAAGGCAGACACAAAAACAGAGTAGTCTAGTCCAAGTTTCGAAAGGATGGAAAGGACAAGTTGATCATATTCCTTCTCAACTTCACATAGATTCAATTGGAGCATCGAGTAATTAAAATTGGTAAATAATTCATTCATGGTCTCAAAATTTCTCGGATTTAGAGATATCAGCTCATTCTCAAGCTGATAGATTCTCAAAACATCTTGCTTATCAAAAAGAGTAGCAAGTTTGTGCCATATTTCTTGGGATTCTTCAATCCAGTGAGGTGGAAGAGAAGATCCTTTGAAATGGAGAGGCACAGAAATCCATATGCTTCATCAAGTTTGTTCCAATATTTTACTCTCTCTGCTAACGTATTTGGATCTTTCTTTGTGCCCATGGTGACTCTGTAGAGTCCTTTGGAGCGCAATTTAATCTCAATATCCACCTTCCATTGATTATAGTTGAAAGGTGTGAGAAGATTGCTTGAAGAGGAGTCCATTTGCAGTTGTAGTGAATGTAATGAAGTGGTTGAGAAACCTGCAAATCACACAAAACAAAAAAAATAAGGTCGAAAACTTGCACTTTTGGAGTTTTCTTCACACCTGGCTTAGCTAATCAAGCAAGCTTGATCAACAATGCTAGTTTGTCTAGGAATTATGTGGTAAACTCTTTGCTTCTGGTGTAGAGTTGGAATTATTTTGAGCAATTGTACTCAAATTTATTCATAGATCCAGCAAGAAACCTATAGAATAATTGCCTTGTCCTACCATGGCTCTGATAACATATAAAATTGGCGCCACACCAATCTAAGAAAGAAGACAGAAACTTACAATATATTTCACAAATAAATTTTACTCAGAAATGACATGAAACAGTGCAATAAGGAGTTGTGGTTGTATATTTGCTTATCATTAACAGAAGTAATGATATAATGCCATACAATGGCATAAAGAGCCATGTAATTCAAATCCCATAGAGGGCATTCGAATTGATTACATGAGAGTGGCTTACTTGTCAGTTAAACACCACTCAGCACATCAGTTAACCACTTAAATCCAACTTAATTGACTCTAACTGACTGGGAGGAAGTTTAGACTGAGTCTAACTGAATAGAACTCAACTGCATGCCAACAAGTAGGTGAGGGTACCAATCTGATTTTAGTTAGGTGAGTTGAAATGAACTGCACTGAACTGAGTCACCAAAAGTAGGTGAAGGCACCTTTAAGCACTCCAATTAACTGAAATTAACCCAAAATAGGCTAACTGATTAGGAAGGCACCTTTGCAGGTCCGATTTAACTAAAAGGTAGGTGAAACAACCTTCAGTTAACTAAATGAGGCGCATATGTGATGTAGATCAACCCAATTTTTTCTGCTTGGTTGAAGGAGGAGGCTTAGTTAGTCTCCTCGATTGAAAGAGAAGACTTAGTTAGGCTCCTTGATTGAAGGAGGATGATCCAGTTGATGATGCAGTCACATATTCAAGTCAATAACATACGATAAGTGGTAAATTAGGCCAAATAAGCCAAATAATGATGTGTGGTTGGATAATGACTCCAACATAAGGTTGTTAACACATTCCCTATACGTTGAGAGGTGTCATCATATATCTAATCCACTCATTCCATTGATAGATATATAATATATGCAACTCTATACAGTACATTGGAGACTACAACAATCAACATCTTATCTGCTATGATTCTGTCTCTACCCGAGAACCAGGACATGCTTCACACGGTCATCTACTATTTGTTCATCTCAAGTGACGACGGGATTTATCCCACACCAAGATGAGAACCATGGTGAATAGAGGTCACCAATGTACACGACCATCTACTGCCTATTCGTCTTTGTTGTCAATGGGATTTCTCCCATACTAGGCTGAGAACTAAAATGAGTAGTGATCACCAATGCACATGACCATCTACTTCCTTCCCATCTCAATATGTCAATGGGATTTCTTCCATACCACGCTGGGAACCAAGGTGAGCAGAGCTCACCATTGTGCACGGCCATCTACTACGTGTTTGTCTCTACTGTCAATGGGATTTCTCCCAAACCATGTTGAGAACCAAAATGAGTAGAAGTCACCAGTGTACACAACCATCTTCTACCTTCCCGTCTCACAATGTCGATGGGATTTCTCCCATACCAGGTTGAGATTTAGAATGAGTAGAGAAACCAGTGTGAAATCAATGTATATTTTTGTCTCAACTTTCCCTCTCCATGAGGGATGCATTTTCTTCTATTCCATGTCTTATGCGAAAGTATTCAAACTTTGTCCTGAGAAGAGGCCTTGTGAGAATATCTGCAATCTGTTCATTTGTTGGAACATATTATAACTCAATCGCACCCTCCTGCACCATATCACGAGTGTAGTAATATCGGATCTCTATAGGATTCGTCTTATCATGAAAAATGAGATTTACTGACATCTGTATATAAATCTCATTGTCATTGTGAATCACAATTGGTCCTAGAATCTAACAATACAATTTTGCAAGGAGATTTTGAAGCCATGCTGCTTCTTGAGATGTTGTATTGGCAGCCATATACTCGGCCCATGTAGTGTTGAGTGCTACTGAAGTTTTCTTCCTGTTGCACCAAGAAATTATTGCATAACCCAAACTAAAACACCATCCATAAGTACTCTTCATGTCTGCAACACAACCATCCCAATCTAAATAAGAAAATATTTACAATGTCAAATCAAATCCAGAAGAATTTCTTAGTCCATATCCCACAGTGACACATAAGTATTTGAGAGCATGTTTTGCAGTAAACTAGTGAACATGCCTTGGTTCACTCATAAATTAGCTGAGAGTATTCAAAAGAAAACATATATCCAGTCTGGTGTTCTTCAGATACATTAGATATTCAATCAACCGGCGATACATGGTGGGATCAATCAAATCAGAATCTGGATCAGATTCCCTCAGCTTCTTCATATTTCCATCCATCAGAGTATCCATGGACTTCCAGTCTTGTTAGTCCAGGATTTGTTTCATCATTTTTTTTTTTACATTCTGACAACATACATGTAGAGACGGACCTCGATTTTCACTTCTGGAAAATCCATGAGTGTTCCAATGAGATTGGTCAACTTTCCATTGCTTCAAGCTTCCATCTTGGTCAACTTGTAATGTATTTCTTTGACCCTCGATTCTCTTTGTTTGCATTTGAAAATATTTTGAGTCCTTGACAAGTATGTCAAAGCTTCCAGATTTTTCGTCATATTGTTCAATGCCAAAATTTTATTTCTCAAGCCTTCAGTTACCAAGAAAATTGATATTAGATCCAATCCATCCTATATGCATCATGAATTTTATATTTATTATTATTTTAGATAAATAAATCTTTAAATATTTTGATTAAAATAATAGTCTTTATAAAAACATTTAAAAACAAATTCATTATGGTTTTACCCATAACTTTTTGAACGTGTTGCCTACTAGTTCTTTTAAAATTATAAAATTAAAACTATAAAAGGAGATAAATGAAAAGTTCGTCATGTAAAAGGTTTGATCATTGTCTTTTATCTAAGTTTAATTCTTTCTCTTAAGCATATTCCACACTTACCATTTCATCAACATAGAGGCATTAAGTCTCACACCACCCTCAATATCATATGTCCAAACCAAGTGTCAAGCAAACGCCTATGTGTCATTGCACATTCACATTTTTCTAAAGTGTTATTATATTGTATATTGTATATTGTAATCGATTGTAATCGATTACAATCCTGCATGTATATTGTAATCGATTGTAATCGTTATTATACCTGCCTCTGAACTAGGGTCATACCACAAAACCCGAATCCAGAAAATGCATCGCATCCTCATATGATTGTGCTAACAAGTTACCCTCATTCATGAGGTCAAATCTGAAATCTGAAATCTGAAATTTGCAATTATAGGGGGAAACTCGAAAAATTTAACACCACCTGGATCTTCCTCAAAAGACACATAAAAATCGGTGTTTTCCACATTTTATGTCAAAGTCCGACTCTCTATTAGAGAATGTCGAGGACTTACCAGCAAAAAATTTTACTTTAAAAGGAAGAAAAGGGAATTAAATGAAAAGCATCGGAGCGAAATCGACAGATTAAGAAAGGAAACAAAGGCTATAGAAAAAATTGTTGCCATCCATGTTGTTGGGGTTTACATCTTTGTTACTCCAAATGCTTATGAAATATCAAATTTGTAGTCACTCTTTGCAATATGTATATATGTATGAATTTTTTTTGGTCGAGAATCCACTCGGGTAATTATTTAGTCTTAATTAATCCATTTTAATTGTTTTGTTTCACTTACATATGTGTATTTTGATTTATATGAAGTAGTTGCAGAATCGAAGATTTTGCAGCCACTTCAAAATATTATTAATTTTTTTTTAATTATTTGTTTGTTTATTGCAGATATTGAGGATCGTGGTTCTATAATAGATCAGTTATGGTTCATGAAGTGGAGTTCAACTTGCAAGAAATGTTGAAGCATTTTCTTACAAATAAGTTTGTGAATATTACCCATGCAAATAGTTTGTATGAATTAGATTCTAACATGAAGATCTTGGGACAAAAATAGTCTTCACATAGATTGCACAAGAAAAATATAGAGAATAATAATTGCTATTACACAATGAGTTGAAGAACAATATGAGAAATATTTCATTACAATAACATTCATATTATGGGTGAATATATAATACAACATCAAGGAATGATTCGAATACCTGAAGAGGCAGTTGAATCTACCAACCTAGACTGACTTAGGAGCTAACTCAGTGTGTGAAAATCACCACTAAACCTAACTAGTGCAACTCAAGATCACTAAAATAGTTAATAACCAGTTAACTGAAGAGGGTAGGTGAACACAGGCACCTATATTCCCGTGAATCATGCAAACTGGTGCTAGAGACACTGGAAGTGATCTAACTGATGGAGATCGGATCACAACTAGACATAACTAAATACCTATTGGAGTCAATTGTTGGACACTGTTGGTGACACTCCGAGTGGGTTCCAAAAGTATAGGGATTGAACCCTGGAGCACCAAAATGCATGCATACATACGCAATAAATGGTGGATTTCTAGTAGATGTGTCCCCCGTGCATTGGTGAAGTGATGAATACCTCCTAAGTTAGGGAAATAAACAAATATACTAATGTGGTCAAAGAGAGGATTAATAATAATCCTAACACCCCCCTTTAATCCTAACTTTGGACAACCTGGACCCTGGTAACTAACACCAAAGGTCACCCATTACCATCTAAATGTAAAAATTATTTATCCATGTAAAATGAGGAAAAAGGAAAAACCGCATGGAGAAAATCCTTCCTCAAAAATGGATATGAGATATACCAGAAATAAACTGCTCCAAATCCAAATAGGTGTGAACTTGATTAGATGTCTGAAGGGATATTCTTCTTAGGAAGAAGAGGAATATGCTCAACTTGATTAGGAACATAGAAAGTTGCATAATAAATTATGGGACCATGTAGAGCAACTGAGATAATATGACAAAAGGGAAAAAGTGAGTTCTCATTCAACTTGATCTTGGAATTAGGTCCAAATGAGTCTTGATGTTATTGATACTTCGAACAATGTGAAGTAAAATAATGAGAGGAGCAAGTATATAATCAAATGCAAGAGGTCTCCATAATTTCTAGCACTATGAGGAGATGAGCATGTGATTGAGTAGGAAGGAGGAGGAGGCCTAAGACCCTGAAGAGAAAATGCTTGAGATCCATAATCTGGTATAGTTTCCAAACTATCCAATAATTCACAAAATTGAATATCAACAAACTCATAAGAATAAACTAACATTAAATTCCCAGTAATAAATTTGAAAGAGACTTGAGGTGGATGGAACAATATTTCTTCTTCAGCAATGGAGGTTCAAATATCCTCTTCTAGAGTAGCTGCATGAAAACATGAGACATCAAATTTCTCAAAAAATTCGATAGCAACATCAGAAGGAGTCTCTTCAAGGAGACTTTTGCAAATTTGAATTGAATGAGTTGAGGGTTCTTCTACTTCTTCATCTTGCACAACTTCATCTTCATGAGAAGTAATTGATACTGGAGGAGATTTCAAGGAGATGTCAGATGCACTCTCCCAATGCTTTTCACTAATATCTTCAGTCTACTGGCCAAATGCATTGTCCAATCCAGACCAAATTTCACTTGGGAATTCAACAGCATCAATGCGATAGCACATCCTAGGAGGAATGGCTAGACACATTGCCCATATGCTCTGTCACAGTTATTGAACCAAATACACTTATCATCATCGAAATATGGCATTAAAATAGCTCCAATAGCCACATCAAAAATCTCACGGCTCTTGAGATATGCAACCATCTTCAATTTCCACTTAGCAAAATTGAATGGTGATAGAGGAGGATCTAATTTAAATCCATCTTGAAGTTAGTGTACCTGCACAAAACTAGAACGAAATTTTTTGTAAGATAAAACAACCTCTACTTCAACAAATAGCACATTATCTGGGTGCAACACACTTGGATACACTTCTATGGACATAATCCAGAGGAAGCAAAGGAATTATGTAGAACCCAGCTGCTTCTAGCGCATAAATGGAAGTATCTGAGGGAGATTATAATATCCTGACTAGGATCTGATACCATATTAGATTCTGATAGACAGATCTTGGGACAGAAATAGTCTTCACATAGATTGCACAAGAAAAATATACAGAAGAATAATTTCTATTACACATTGAGTTGAACAATATGAGAAATCTTCCATTACAATAATATTCACATTATGGGTGAATATATAACACAACATCAAGGAATAATTCGAATACCTGAAGAGGCATTTGAATCTACCAACCTAGACTAACTTAGGAGCTAAATCAGTGTGGGAAAATCACCAATATAGCTAATAGTGCAACTCCAAATCACTAAAATAGTTAATAACCAGTTAACTGGAGAGGGTAGGTGAACAAAAGCGCCTATATTCCCTCGAATCATGCAAACTGGTGCTAGAGACATTGGAAGTGATCTAACTTGTGGGGATCAGAGCACAAATGGACATGATTGAATACCTATTGGATTCAATTGTTGGGCATTGTTGGTGACACTTTGAGTGGGTTCCTAAAGTATAGGAATTTATCCCTAGAGCACCAAAATGCATGCAAACAGGCATGGTAAGTGGTGGATGTCTAGTAGATGTGTCCCCCATTCATTGGTGAAGTGATGAAGACATCCTAAGCTAGGGAAATAAACAAATAGACTAATGTGGTCAAACAAAGGATTAATAATAATCCTAACAAGATGCATTATTGTATGAGCTCAACGAGCCATGTTGATTCTATCTTTTGGTTGTATGTTTTAGTTTATGGATAAACATTATATCACTATCCTGAATTAATACTCTTGATCCTTATATCAGGGCTATGTTTTAGATGTTAGTTTTATATTGACTCTATTATTTATATAACATGAAGCTATTGTGTAATGGGTCGATATTGTTTGGGAATGGTGAAACTCTTGATATAGTCCATGACTTTCTTTTTTTTCGGAATGTTGTAATTTTGTATATGAAATTTTTATATAGCTATTTATAGCTATTTTTTATATCATTAGTCATTGTGTTGTTTGGATTTGGAAATATGAGTCTTGAATTTGTTCAAACTTTCCTCAAGGTTATACTTCGACTATATCATTGGATTTTTATCCAAAAATTAGTAGTTATTAGTTTGCTACTCGCCATCCTAAATCTATTAATCTAACTATGTGTTTCTATCAGAGATAATATGTTGATTTTTTTGGTATGACTTTGTTATGCTTTCCATCAATAGGATTATTTTTGTTTCGTTAATATATGATTCATATTATGAGATGGAAATGTGTTATTCTCTTTGATTTAAAAATATATATAATCATGTATTTATCAGAAGCAACACAGATTTAGATTAGCACAGTAATTGGTGAATGTTTATATTAAATAAAAACTAAATTGGTTCAGTTTGTTCAATAACATTTCAACACTTTTAAAAAAAATATTATTATCATTTAATTAATCCTATTTTTTTGTACATTGAGTAATATTATATTTTAATCCTATATATAGAAATTAATCGATTAATGACCTTGTATGCATCATATTGGACAAGAATTTAGTTAACCTATTTAATGTTTGTGTGGATTTTAATTGATTTTGGATTCATAATTCTTACTTTTGTTAATTCGAATCAATTTCTTGTTTAAATTATCTAAACAAATATAACTTACACTTTCAATTTGTGTTAGTTATTATGTGTGAATACACATCTAAGATCATTTTCTATTTGGGATTTTCTATAGAGTAATAATTGTCTTTTGTGATTTGAAAGAGTCAATAGACTATTTTATTTCAGCTTGTTTATCACAATTATAATTTTTTAGTATAGCGAGTTTATCATTAGATTAAATTATCCACAAAAGGTTAAAAGTGTTGGCTTGGTATCCTTACGAATGTTGTATATTTGTATATATCAAACTTTTATTCCTTTTTTCTATAAATATCACCACTTTTTTAGTTTGTAAATTATTGTATATATTTTAGTTTACATAACTTTAGGTCAACCTTAACCGTTTAGGTTCAAACAGTTACTGGCCAACGAAGCCAATAAACCCATGAGAGTTAGCCATTGTAAATGACCTGGAGGTTCTTAAATACTCTTGGATAGGTCTAATCTCTCCTTGTTGATGAAAAATCACACATTCTATGTCAACGAGAGGTTATGGTGTATTGTGGTACTCAACCAAATGGATCCCTGAATTATTTTATCTTGGTGATTCTCAATTTTGTCTCATCCATATCACTTATAGGTATAAAAAAAATAGACCCGTATTGATTTCTTTTTACTATGCACAAAATCATCATGATGGATGCATTTGGGGGAGCATGCCAATGTTCTATTTTTATATAGCTCAAAAGTGCGCACCATTTGTTCCAAAGATCATATGAAATCAAGACAAGAGTCATCTTGTCTTTAAGAATTTCTTTACTGGAAGTGTCAAGTATATCTACACTTTCATTCTAGAAATCCTGAAATCCGATAAATAAATTAATTTAGAGGGAAATTAAAATTAGTTTGACACCTTTGTAGTGTTGAAACAATGTTTGAAACAAACAATATATATGCTTGCCACTCCAGCGATGGACTGTGACATTTTCCTGGGTGGTGTTGATTCCTGGAAAATCCCAGGTACCGACAATAGGGATTCTCCCCAATAACCGTTCACAATTAGATCGTTTATCGTTTGGTATGGGGAATCCGTCCGGTTAGTGGCCCGACTATCATAGAATTAAATGAGAGTTTAAATCTTATTTTACCGGTTGCGGCCCAATCCACCGTTTATGTGTTTTTTTTATTGTTTTATAAATGATAAGAAAGTGCCTAAATTAAATGCAGATGATCAGGAAGCAAAGACTTCACAATGTGGTGCATGGGTTCTTACCTCCCATCTTATCCCCTTTGTTCCTGAATCACAGAAAGCAAATAACAGTTGTGCTAAACTAAATTATCCTATCTAACCTATTCCCAAGGAGCAAGATTATTATTTGTATGAGTAATGTACTATATTTTATGCACAAAGAATTTCACAGGTAGCTAATATAATTCAGATTACATAAACACGGTATAAAATTAACATAGAGATAGCTCAGTGTTTGTTAAATCATTCATTACCCATCTGCTGCATAAGCTTCATAACAATGAAAGGAAATCATTCACAACATAGAAATTGTTCAGAAGTTAGAACAGTCTCACATATTTATAGAGTGAGCTAAAACAAAAATAGTTCTATATTCAGCCATCTACACAGCATGCATTTGAAACTCCAATAGCTCCTTCTCCAACATAATTTTGATCCTCTTTATTATAACAAGAAATATTTCTTCTTACAACAAGTATTTCTCATATTAGAGCTAGAAAATCCATATTCTATTCGATTCTATCTATATTTATACATTTTCAACATGACTCTTCATATTCTCCGCCCTTTGGGATTCCCTTGTCTTTTGTTTACAAAATTTTATCCTCTAGTCTTCTCATTAGGAAAACGACTAAAAACAAAATATTACATAAAGAAACTCCCACTTGTGGATGAGTCGAATAGTTTAGGTGGACCCATCTTGAATCTTAATGTAAACATCCCATGCTTGAGCTTCTTCATTTATAATTTGATATTCAACTGGCTCTAGTACTCACGCTGCTATCTCATGTTTTGATAACTAGGACTCTATCTCCTTGACCTTCGACGCTTTCTGACTCAGCATATATTCAAACAAGTGCTTGTGTACTGAAACCTGTGCAATCCAAATTCCAATGGATTCCTCACTGATACATTCAATCTTAGATATCCTCTCTTCTCTTGTATGTAGCCTGTCACTGGAGGTTCTTTACATGCTGCTCTCTAGCTGGGAAATCCTGCTCTGGAGTACCTGCTAAAATCTAGCATTGATGGTGGATCGAACACATTACTTTGTAACACTCGATACACTTCTCTATGGTTTTATCAATGGTTGTGTTCAATCGTACTACTGATTTGCAGCCAAAATTTAATATCATCAATTCCATATTGATACTTCCTAAGGTTTTCTAGGGCATGTTTACCAGGAAGGTTGAATGAGATCCAATCCAAGTGAGTTGGCTTCACACAATTTCTGCCACGTCGAAAAACTTCTTCTGGAGCTTTGTTGCACTTTGTGCTATCTCTTTCAACCTTGCTTCAATCTATTTAACTCTGTACATTTCCTCAGCCAACTTCATCAAAATTTCATTCAATTCTTTCTGCAACAAAGATGCTTGATTTCAAAAAGGAGAAATATCCATTTGTTTCTCCTTTTCTACCTAGAATTGCTCATTTAGCAAATTGTTTCAAGATTCTAACTCTTCCACCCTTTTATTAGCTGCATCACCTTTCTTCTCTAATTCTGAAACTTTCTTCTCGAGATCCCTTTTTTCCCCTTTAGTGATATTAACTGGCAATACCAAAGCATCCTTGTCAGATTGCAAAATCTGGAATGCCTCTTTAAATTTATCTAGCTTGATGAGACTGTCATCATGTTTTATTTTCAGGCTTTGTCCTTTGCCTCTTTCTTTCCTTAAATTTTCCCTCATTTGAGACATCTTCTCCTTATACTGTTCCATATCATCAACCATTTTTTCAACATTATCTACATTAGCGAGTGCGGAGGCTACACCTTCCATTGCAAGGATTTTAGGATCCTTGTTAGTCCCATGTACAACCATTTTCTCAGTTACCATGACTCCTATATTCCTTTTTCCGGTGTCAACCATATTTTTAGTTCTCATGACAATCCTTTTCTTATTTTTATCATAGAAAATTGTATTAAGGTCGGCTACCGCCTACCCTTGAGATGGAGTGAAAGGAATTAGCCCAAATTATAACGCGGGAGTTGGATCCTTTGTTGTCATGCTGCTTGATGGAAATACTAGATCGATGGGATCATCGTGAACCTATCCCTACTCTTGACTCTCTTGATCCTGATCTTCTTGCTCTTTCTACTTAAGTTCCTCGGTTGCCCTTTCTGCTTCTTCTTTTGCTTGTTCAGGCGTTTCCTTCTTAATTTTTTCAGCCTCTTCCCATATTCTCTGCTCTTATTCTTCTTTCCTTTTCTGATTTTCCTCTTCTTGCCTTTTCTGTTGTGCCTCTTCAGCTAAACATTGCTCTGTTTCTTGAGACAACCTGTGGGCTTCTTCTTCTCTTTTCCTTGCAGCTTCTTCCTCTTGTTTTTTCTACTCGATAGCACTACTACTGCCTCCTTTTCCACCCACAGCATTTATTTTATTCTTGAATCTCCGGCTCAAGGATGTCATATTGCGAGCGTTACGCAAAAAATCATCTTTGTTCCAGTAGTTTGTGTATTCAAAGTGTACTCCTACTAACACACATTAATCTACAATCTTGTTTGCTGAATCATTTCTGTGGAAACTTTTTTCCCCAAAATGAAAGTATTCTAATTCCTTCACAAACTAGCACACACTCTTTACTTTGGCAAACTTGTAACTGCCTATATAGAATGGGAGAGGTGGATACACAACCTTTTTCTGATCAAACAATAAATTTTTGATCTCGTCTATATAAAGCTGCCTCACCACCTCCTTGTGTACAACATAATCGGTGGCATACTTTGGCAACAGGGAAGGGGCTTTGGATCCCCCAAACATCCTTATGTACAATCCTTCTTCATAAAGATAATAGTTTCCATTCTCCTCCACTACTTCTAATGCCTTTTCAAACATGCAATTGCACTCTGTGAGGAATATTAGCTTGTAGAGTGGCATTATGAATTCTTCACAGATGTTCTTGTAAAACCTGTGATATCTATGGGCCCAGAAGACATGGTATGTATAATATACAGGGGTCTTTGTCTTATTCCATTTGCAGTTCAGCGCTGGGAACTAGTGACTGCATAAAATGCAATCAACCAGGAAAGAGCTCATGTAGAATTATGATTTCTTTTACGACGTACCTCCAAGTGTTGCGTTGATGCATGAGGATAATCTATGTGAGACTATGTTAGCCCATTTGAAAATAGTACCCATGGTGGCTACAAAGTAAATCATTGGTACCCATCCTATCTTATAAAATTTTCCATTTGCTCGGCCAAAGATTCGATTCAACATTAAATCCATAATCCTATATGGGGTACATAAATTCATAGTTTCATACACCCAGTAGGATTTGTACAGAAATGCTTCTCATGGATTATCATCTTCTTTATACAGTAAAAAATATCCAGTTCTAACTCTTTCAACCATTTTTCTGTTGAATAAATATGAGCTACAGGTATCTTACATGCTTGAGATGCATATGTCGGACTATAAGCAGCAAAGCCTTTCCCATTTACATCTGCCATGATCATCTTGATTACATATATCCTTGGAAGTATTGAGTTGGTGACTTCAGAACATGGAAAAAGTTCAGGATGAGTGGTCACCTTCATGATAGCTGGCCTCTTTATATTTGTATAAATTAGTATATCTTCTAAACCTGCCCCTGGGACAGTGTGGTCTTTGATCATTTGATATATCTGGCCCCATCTAAATTCTGGATCGGCTCCGGTCAATGGTTTAGTATCTTCATATATTATTTCTACCCTCGTGATAACCTCCACGTTTGAATCGTCTTCCATAGCCTGGACCTTCTTTTTCCCTTTTCTGGGCATGGTGCTAAATAAATATTGAGGCTGTCAAAACCATCAAAACAAGTCTTAGATGCATATATATATATATATATATATAACCAAAAACAACATGAACTCATATTAAACAACAATATTTACCACATCATCCTAGAACATTACAACCAATAACAAAGTAATGCTATAGCGAGAGCTGGACGCAGGCTTAAGCTTCTTCACAGTTTTCTACATGGCCCGTAGCCAAACTATCCATTTTAGAACATCCCTGAGCAAAGAAAAACCTCCAACCCTAGACCGTGAAGATCAACAATGGAGGTATGCCTGCCAAGATAACTAAGGCTCTCACAGCTCGTGGCAGTTTCAAGAAACCCTTGATACAAGACACCTCTACCCGTCCAATGATAAAAACCTCCCTGCCTGTGCTCATTTGAAAAATACACCAAGTGGTGCAAACAACTAAACACTCATATGCACACACCCTCTCTTCTCCAACCTACTGACACTGAAACCCCCATGGCCAAGGTGGAGACGAAGACTGGCGCAAGGAAGGTATAAAAACTCAACACCTTGCGAGCCATGAGCGGATCGACCTGAGAAAAATATAACACTCACAACACAAAGGAAAACCCCCAAACATCTCGGATATATAAAAGAAACTAAGGTAAAAACCTAAGACCCAAAACCCCAATAATGTCAAAATGACTGAGTCATGAAGCTGAAAACCTACCTGGTGAAGAGAATGATAGGCTGGAACGTGCATAATCCCTACATGGCTGAGTGGATCCACAACGCGACTGAAAGCTTGCTTAGAAAAACAAACAACCTCAACGGACAGCAAATGACCGTGACAAGTGCCCTTGGTGCTTAAAAAGACTTGGCCATAGGGTTAATAAATGGTCCACGTGTGAGACCTCAATGGCATTTAATCAGGACAATGCATTGGTGCCATACTCAAAACAAAAAAAACAGCATCGGGTGAAAACTGGAGAGGTAATCGACGTTCATCAGGCGAAATATGACCTTCACTGCCAAAATGTATCGGTGGCTTCAATAGTTTCTATTCGCGGGGTATCGGATGAACCCTCTAGAGCCAATCGGGTGAGATGAAACAAGTGTATATGATAGTATCGGATGGAAAACTTGAATCGATCCGACACACATCGACTAAAAATAAACTTTTCTTCTGGAACTGGACTCAAATGTCTTAGCACGGTATTGGCTGAGCTTCCGGGAAAGATTGGGTGCGGACAAGAAAGTCACTCGAAACAGCGCCAGGGGCTTTGCCAGAGAACTCATTTAATTCTTCCGAAACAGTGGGAAAGAGAGGACATAACTCCTTCCACTAAGTCAATCTGCTTTGTAAAAAAGGTTGTTAATAAGCCATCTGAAGGAAAAGGACCCGCCTTGTGACAACATCGAATGCGGACACCATAGTTTAACCGATGTATCAATGAACTCGCGTGAGTCTTCCAAAAAAAGGTAAAAATATAAATATTGGTAGGCAGACCAGGTAGGAACTTTGCTGCATCGGACAAACTCCGTGAGTTCATCCGATACATCAGGTGGAAAAAATGAGTTTTCCTTTAAAATATTTTCCGATTTGCAAAAATAAACTAAGTCAGAAAGAAGGCAAAAGCAACTTAAGAAAAAATGAAGACTAGAAATATAAGGGGGGCCCAGATATGAAAAAAAAATTGGGGAAAATGTTGTATCAGCAACAAGTGGCTAGGACTTTGACTATATACCCACTTTTATCTAGCCTAGATGACTTTATCAATGAATGGAGTGTCAGCAAATCATTTATTAGATAGATTTTGTTGCTTACACAAACTTGTAGTGAATTTATGTGGAACGTCCTTTCAGAACAAACAAGCTTTCTGAAGACAATACCTTGTATGAACATATCTGTATTTCACATTTTTAATATCTTCTACTTCTCATTTATAGTGTGTTGACCATCCAAGATATATAAATGCATAGTACCTTTTTCAACATGATTTTCTCTAACTAGAGTAATAGGTTATTTTGTCTCCTGGTCGAAAGGCATTAAAATTGCCTCTCGAAAGTTCATGTTAAAATTTGTGGCAAATGATCTAACCATCCTAGCCTTCACATCTTCATCCACTCTTCTAAACTGCAATTTTGAAGGTGCAATAAGACATTCCTTTACATCAATATCGAAAACCTTTTCATTAAAAAGAAAATACGATATTTGATTTGGTTGCTTGCTTTCTATCCTCTCAAAGATTTTGTGTGCTTTTTTCAACATCACCTTTGAAGGGATTTCTTTCAAAGGCCTACAGGATGATTTAGTTACATCCTTTTCGAGTTCATAAATGATAGATATTCGAAGGTAACATTGATTATTTTCATGGAAAACATTTATCAGCTTGTTGTTAAAATTTGTGTAGTGTAAACCGAAGATGTATTTTTCCTATTAAAGCTTCTTTTAAATATTGATATAATTCCTATTTTCAAGTGTGTGGCCATATTTGATTTAGCTTGATTAGCTATTTTGTATGATTGCAATATCCAACAATGTTTTGCACAAGTAACTTTATCTTTTGTGTCAAGATGTTTTATCGACTCAGAGTGAAACTTAGACAATAGAATATCCATATGTAACAAAGACAAGTCCTTGCCTTCAACAACCTCAACCTAGACATGCAAGAGGTATTCCTGAAATATATATAAAGACATTGAAATGACAATCCTTACTTTTTGTTCTTCGAAAATTACATAGAGGTACAAATATGGATACAGATTATCAGGTTCTTCCATATTGACAAACCAATCACTATCACTAATCCCTATGTTGTCCTTAAGATGAATTTCAAGGAATGGAATTTCCTTGAATGATCCTAATGATGGGTGGAGGGTCCACCCGAAACGTGCCGGTCACTTCTAAATTTCTACATAGTGCAAATCCAGAAACTTGCACACAATGATTGAACATTGTAAAAACATTCATGTGCAAATTCCTTGAAATCCGTAATAGTTAATAAAATGGACATTGTAACCTTCATAAAAATGACCCCTCATAATTATTAAATATTGCAAGGAGTAACATAGATATGTTCACAATTTTAACGTACCATATTAGTTAAAAACAATACATATCAAATCAACCATAACTTTTTTGAAATAAAAAAATATGTTAACAATTCCAAATAGGAAGACATGCAAGTACCAAATCGGTTGAGATTTCCTGGAAAAACGTATCCTAAAAGAGATCAGTTGAATGGAAGTGTTGGGTGTCATCACCTTATTTGTAATAAAGATATTTCGAAAGAGAGTACCCTACGAGGGGTGGGTTAGAAGAAAGAGTCACCAAATCCTTATGACATAGAAGACATATTAAAGAAATAGTCAACTTTTGAGGAAGTGTCGGCATATCCCTTCTCTAGTTATTACTTTCCCCAAATAAATATTTAAGAAAGGGTTGGTTGTTCCTTTAGTTAATATTTCAACAAGTAAATAATTCATAAAGGGTTTTCCCAATCTTCCTCTATATGATGTTTTTCCATAATGTTGGTTTTTATAAGATTATAGGAGTATAACTTAATTCCAAATATGCAATAGGATCTCTAGAAGAAGGACAAAGCACAAAAACAAAGAACACAAGAGTTTATCTTGGGAAACCCGATCAGGAAATACCAGGCAACCTTCATATAGAGATGATAGATTTTGAGAACATAGTAGAAGAGAGAGAGAGAGAGAGAGAGAGAGAGAGAGAGAGAGAGAGAGGTCCCTCCAAGATAAAACCCCCAAAAGCACTCCATCTAGCTGATGTTGTAAGTTTCTCTTGGAGTGAGTGAAATTGCTTGTGTTGGATAAGTGATTAAATGAGGCGTGTGGCCTATTTACTTATACACATAAAAAAACTGACTTTTATCTTAAATGGGTTGGCCTGCCTTAGGGAAATATGAAAATAATATTTATTTTATTATTTTATTTGCATAATATTCCCCAGGGTTTACATTGATTATTTCTAGGGTTTACATAATTAATTACATCAGTATAATCTCCTTAAGGAGGTACATGGAAATAAAATACCAGTACAATAAAAATAACTTCTGAAGTTGCACAAATTCCAATAATCCATGTCAACAAGGAAGGTATTCTTCAGATATGAGCATCATCAGCATCACAAACATATGGGTCTCTTCTATACATCTCATCTATCTCAATCATCTATATACATGTTGAAGGTATAAAATTGGAGTCACAACAATGTAAGAAATAAGACAAAAACTTACAATAGATTTCATCGATCAATTTTACTCAGAAATGACATGAAACGATGCAATAAGGAGTTGCAGTTGTATATTTGCTTGTCATTAACAGAAGTACTGATACAATTTCATACAATGGCATAAAGATCCATGCAATTCAAAACACATAGAGGTCATTAGAATTGATTACATGAGAGTGGCTTACTTGTAACTTAAACACCTCTTGGCACATCAGTTAACCACTTAACTCCAACTTAATCGACTCTAATTGACTCAAAGGGAGTTTAGACTGATTCTAACTAAATAGAACTCAACTACATGCCAACAAGTAGGCGAGGGTTCCAATATGACTTCAGTTAGGTGAGTTGAAATGAACTGCAATGAACTGATTCACCAAAGGTAGGTGGAGGTGCCTTTAATCACTCCAATTAACTGAAATTAACCCAAAATAGGCTAATTTATGAGGAAGGCGCATTTGCAACTCCAGTTTAATCGAAAGGTAGGTGAAACAACCTTCAATTAACTGAATGAGGCACATATGTCATGTAGATCAACCCATATTTTCTCCTTGATTGAAGGAGGAGGGTCAGTTAGTCTCCCTGGTTGAAGGAAAAGACTTAGTTAGGTTCCCTGATTGAAGGAGGATGATCCAGTTGATGATGCAGTCACATATTCGAGTCAATAACATAGGATAAGTGGTAAATTAGGCCAAATAAGCCAAATAATGATCTGTGGTTGGATAATGACTCCAAAACCCCCCTTAAGCTAAACTCATGTGGAGGAGTAAAAAAAATATAGGGCCCTAGCAACAAAGGCCATAGATCACCCTTTACAAAAATAACCCCAAAAAGCTCAAAAAATTCTAAGTGAGGAAAAGAGGAAAAAACCCGTGGGAAGAATACCCCCCTCAAACTAAACACTAAATAATTAATCTAAATTCACCATGGAACTGACCCCTAACAGTGAATGGAGGTAAGTGAACTTCTTCTTAGTGAAGCTCTTGGTGAAAATGTCTACAATATACTCATATGTGGGGCAGTATTGTAGAACAACTGTTCTGTCATGCACAAGTTCTATAATGTAGTGCATGTGGATGTCGATGTGTTTGGTTCTCTGTCTCTGAGCTGGATCTATCCATATCTTTATGGCACTTTGATTCTCACAAAAAATGACAGTATATGAAGTACTACCAATATCAAACTCGAACAAACTGCCTATATGCATGCATTGACCGCTCCCCTATACTCTGCCTCTGCTGAAGAAAGGGAAATGGAAGCCTACTTTTTTCTTGACCAGCAAATAGGCCCACCACCAAACATGAAAAAATATCTGAAAGAAGACTTTTGATCTATGTTATCTCATGCCCAATCATAATCTGTTAATCCTACCAAGTCTAGTTCATAATCAGCAGCATAGTGAATGCCATAGGATATAGTACCCTGCACATACTATAGAATCCTCTTGGTTTCCCTCCAATGAAGTTCATGAGGCTTATGCATATACCTTGATACAGCACTCACGGCATAACAAATTTCAGGCCTTGAATGTGTCAAGTAGAAAAGGCTTCCGATCAACTGACGGTAGAGAGTTGAATCCACTTATGGAGTAGTATTTCCCTCTTCAAGACCGATTCCTGAGAGGAATGGGAATGGTGCAGCCTTAAAATCAGCCATATTAAATGTAATTAAAAGGTATAAAACATATTTGTATTGCTTCACAATAATCCCATCAAAATCTTGAGTTATTTCTAGCTCGAGAAATTGCCTCAGCGGGTCTAGATCACTCATCTCAAAGGCTTCATGTAAAGCAATTTTTATGAAGATGATTGAAGCAAGGGTGCTTCCTGTAATTATTAGATCATAAACATATAGAACTATAATTAGAAAATTACCTTCATATTTCTGCAAGTACATATTTTTATCAGACTTACATCTTTCAAAGTTATGTGAGAGCAGAAGATAATCCATTTTGGTGTACCAAGATCTTGGGGCCTGTTTTAAGCCATAAAGGATTTATGTAGATTACAAACCAATGATGGATCTGATGGGTAGCCTTCAGTATGCTTCATTTGGATCTATTCTTTTAGGTATCCATGAAGGAAAACACTTTTTACATCCATACAGTGCACCTCCCAGTGCTTGGATGCAAAAATGGCTAAGACTAGCCGAATAGAATCCATCTTTGCCACCGGTGCAAAGATATCGGTGTAGTCCACTCCTTGGACTTGGGAGAATAATTTTTATAACAGAAATGCTTTATATTTTCATGTTTATCCATCTACAGAAACCTTTGTCTGATAGACTCATTTGCATTGAACAAGTTTCCTCCCAAGTGGAAAGGAAACTAGCTCCCAAGTTGCATTTTTTTGGAGAGAGTTGAACTCTTCATCCATTGCATATTTTCATCGAGGATCATTCTGGGCATGATAATATGACTTAATATCAGGTCCAATAATTATGTATCACTTCTCATACAGCAAAGCATCATTTCAAGAAAGATCAATACCTACTCTTTGAAAATATGCCCAAGTTCTCCTTGGATCAGCAGGATTTCCAACATTTAACACGACAGAAGAGAGAGTCTTTTTGGCCCATTTTGGTAGAAGAGTGGAATCATTTAGATATGTTTCAGAACCTTATATTTCATGCTCACTGATATCAGGAATCATATCTAAAATATCAGAGCTCATGCTTTCATTTTCATCTCCAGAAACTTCAGCGGAAGGAGAGGGAATTTCAGCAATTTCTTCCTCTACTAGTTCCAAATATTGGAGAGGCTCTTTGAAGTGGACACTTCTCTCTATGAGAATATTTTTGGTTCTGATATTTAATAGTTTGCATCCCTTTGATTCCTCAAGATACCCAATGAATATTCACTTAACACTCTACGGTTTCAAAGACTTCCTCTTATCTAGTGGAATTCGAGCCCAAGCAGTGGACACAAAAACTTTGAAATTGGACACATCTAGTTTGTGACCAAAGTATGCTTAGAAAGTTGTTTTTCCTCTCACAGATGAATATGGAACCCTATTTTGAATGTAGGTAGAAACATTCATTGCTTCAGCCCAAATATTTTCATCCAAATTCTTAGACTCAAGCATACAGGTTGTCATTTCTTTCAGTACCTGGTTTTTTCTTTCCGCTACACCATTCTGCTGAGGTGTGTAGGGAACGATGTGTTGAATATTGATTCCACTTTGAGAAAAAATTTGCAGAAGATCTGATTTGATGTACTCACCTCCATTATTAGATCTGAGAGCTTCGATCTTACTCCCAGTAGCATTCTCAATGGAAGCTTTGAAATATATGAATTTTTCAAGAACTTTCAAATTCTTTTTGAGAAAATAGACCCATGTAAATCTTGAAAGGGCATCTATTAAAGTAAGCACATACCTTGAACCACTCATGGAGTTTGTAAGCATTAGACCACTGATATCAGAATGGATTATCCCAAAAATACGTGTAGCTATGCTTGCTTTTCCCGATCAAACTTATGCTCAGGATGCTTGGCAACTATGCATCCCTTACAGATCCCTTTTGAGGATTTGATTACTGGAATTCCTTCCACCATTGAATCCTATTGTAGAAACTACAAATATTTGTAGTTTAGGTGTCCAACCTTTCATGCCATAGTTGGCTGGCCTCATTCCCATGATTCAGAAGGGTGGGTGGCTTTGAATCAGGCACAAATATAGAAAACTCATAGGTCTTAGCAAAGTGATTTTCTTTTCCTATAGCAATGATTTTTCTAGATGCTATCTCTGAGATCTCAACATCATTAGGGCTGAATGTAACTCTTTTAGGATAACCTGTGTGTGTCATTTGATACATAGACAACAAATTTGAAACTAAAGAGGGCACGTATAGAACATTTTTTAAGCTTCCATGTTCTAGTTGGACGGTACCTTTTCCTTTTGATGAGATTTGAGAGTCATATCCCATGTGAATGGAGATGCAGTTGTCAAAATCGAGTGATGTGAAAGAATCCTTGCATGCCACCATCTAATTCGAAGCTCCAGAGTCAATGAGGAGAGCTCTAGATTTTGAAACATTGGCCAATAGTGCATGACCTCTTTGAGCTGGTTATCCCAATCTCTAGCTTATTTCTTCCTTGCACCTTCTGGAAGAGTAATGTTGTTTTTCTCTAGGAAAAAGGGCAATTTGATCAATTGTTATTCTCATGCAAGAGCTTTCAATATGAAAGCCTCTTCCATGGTAAGAGCACTTGGTATTTTCTTTTCCCTTTTGCTTGTTATTTCTTGAGCCTGAGGGCTCATCTATAGAAATAATAGATCAATGCTATGAGCAATGATTCTAAGAAGAATCACAGGAAATAGATCTTGCTACTAAGAACTCTCACAAGCATACACAGGAAAAATAGAGAGAAGAAAAGAGATTGAATCACATGAACGAAGAGATGAATATTGGTGTGTATCCTTCCATTGAATAATAGTGTACATAAATAGTACATCCCTTGTAGGAAAATTGAATTGTATGGAAACAACTCATAAAGCTCAAAAAGGTTGACTTACCAAAATATAGCAAACCCCCATAGGTGGCTAAAGCACTTCCAAAATATATCAAGGACCTCACGAGTTTGGAAAAGCATAAGTGAGTTTTCAAGGAGATGGAAAAAACATGCTAATCCTAGAAAATGGAGAAAAAATACTGGAGGATGGGTTGGAAACAAAAGTTGCAAGTTTCCTAGTTGACTAGCTTTTATCTTATCCATAGAAAAGTAGAATCTAATGTAAAGTGTTGTATACTAATTCTGGATGGTCAAAAGGTGGTCAATATCAACCCAGAATTAGAAATAAATCATTCCTAGGATATAGATGGCATGTATTGACTTTAAGATGCAAGTGGATGCCAACTAATTAAGCTAGTGGGTGAATAATTGATCAAATAATGATTAATTATTTTATCCTAAGTTGTGAGTGGGTTTAATGTATTCCAACAACCCCTATAATTCTGACTTTATGATGGTGTGACAAAAAAATATGGATGCATATAGGGCCCAGCAACAAGGCTATGGTCACCCTTTAACAATTATTATGTCCAGAAAAGTGAGGAAAGAGGAAAAACCACAAGGGGAAAATCCTCCCTCAATATAGGACAAGGAACAAAATTTGAAATATGTCTTCAACATATCTTCATCTTCACTTTAACGAGCTGACTGATCTGCTTCTAGATGAAGGACTTGCTGAAGAAATCATGAACTCCATGATCATGCGCTGGAGTGTACAACCTACAAGAAGGAAGAGGAGAGACTCCTTGTATCTCATCAACTGATGAAGTAGGAGCATTATCTAAATTATTTTTGCTCCTGTCAAACTTTGATATGTAAACATAATCTGAAATGGAAAAGATATATGTGCATACTCCTTCCCAAAGAGTACAAAAATTAAGACAATTTATTTCACACCCAATTCGCTGAATAGCTGCAAAATTGTGATGTGAATCACATGTCAGTATTCCAATCTGATGTAGCACTTTTGCAGATCTGATATGAGGCTGATAAAACTTTGATATATCATAAATATTAGCATATGGAACAGCAAGGACAAAGGCTTCAATGGTTCCATGAGGATATAGGGCTAGACTAGGAAAATTATGAGCAACTGGGGAAAACTGATAGTTGTAAAAATCTGAATGATGGATGGGCATAAGATCTTAACCATAAGTGTTTAGAACAGATACAAACATGTTTAATATCAGTTCAAATATGACTGAGATCATGTATAACCAGCCACTTAAATATAGGAAAGAATTCAAACCATGTAAGATAAATATCACTGCATAAGAGACCAATGAGGAATCAACTAGTGAACTTGGGATTTGTATAGTCTTAGGATTATTTAGATGTATGGTAGATGGTATGGATGGTGGTATGATATGTGTATAAACCTACAAATATGATTCTAAACCAGAGTCCAAATGATCACATATAAGTATATCAATAGACTCATGGGAATACACTGGTAATGAATCCACTGTATGAAAGGAGGAAATAATGAGATGTTCACAATCTTCAAGGAGGTTCTGAGTATTGCTGACAAGAACAAAGGAGGATATTCTGAAGCACATGAGATCAAGTAAGGTAAGTTTTATGACACAAATAAGGCTTTATTTGGCTAAGTAAACATCCTGGAAATCACTGGGTTGCGCAACATCAATGAGAGAGGTATGCACAAGGTGTGAAGAATTTGGCACATAGATATCAGAATCTAAGATAGGAGATATAGAGAACAATTAATGGTTGATAGGATCATCATAAATATCAATAGCAGCTCCATATGTTACTTATTTTTCATCAATAGTATCACAAGAGGAAAAATCACCTTCAAGAGACACAGAAAAATATGGCTCTTCAATATTTACTACTTCATTGGAGGAAGCATTCGAATGAAAGAGGGTAGCAGCAACATGAACTGTATGAGAAACTTCTTCATCATGATCAAATTCATCAGAGAATGTAGAGGCCAAGAAATATTGAGAGAGAGAACAAGAGGAGATGTTGGGTTCGCTCCATGCTTCATCTTCTATTTCCTGCAAACCAAAAGCTTTGTCCAAAATTTTCCAAAGCTCAAATGGATACTCAGCAAAATCTATGAGATGATATATATTTGGAGACATTCCCAAACACATAATTCCATAAGCTATATCACAATTATTAATCCAATCAATCTTCTCTTCATAAGACTCAGGTTCACTCAATGCATCAATGGAGACATCAAAGAGACATTGCCTCTTCAAGTATGCACTCATCTTTGGCTTCCAATCAGAATAGTTGAAAGGAGATAGTAGAGAAACTTTTGAATCTATGCAACCTACAAAACAAAATAGGAGAAAATCTTGTAAGCTAGACAAGCTCTTCTTTAGAGAAGGATAGGAGACTGGATGTGCTCCTAAAACTCTATAGAACTTGATCAACCTTGATGCTCTGATGCCATGTGGAAGATGGCAAGGTTGTGCTCCCTGTAGCTCTGATACCATGTAGAAATAATAGATCAATGCTATGAGCAATGATGCTAAGAAGAATCACAGGAAATAGATCTTGCTACTAAGAATTCTCACAAGCATACACAGGAAAAATAGAGAGAATAAAAGAGGCTAAATCACATGAATGAAGAGATGAATATTGGTGTGTATCCTTCCATTGAATAATGATGAATAATAGTGTACATAAATAGTACATCCCTCATAGGAAAATCGAATTTTATGGAAACAACTCATAAAGCTCAAAAAGGCTGACTTACCAAAATATAGCAAACCCCCATAGGTGGCTAAAGCACTTCCCAAATCTATCAAGGACCTCACGAGTTGGAAAAAGCATGAGTGAGTTGTCAAGGAGATGGAAAAAAACATTCTACTACTAGAAAATGGAGAAAAACTAATGGAGTATGGGTTGGAAACAAAAGCTTCCAGTTTCCTAGTTGACTAGCTTTTATCTTATCCATAGAAAAGCAGAAAAAACATAATAAAGCAGAATCTGTTGCAAAGTGTTGTATACTAATTATTGATGGTCAAAATGTGGTCAAGATCAAACCAGAATTAGAAATAAATCATTCCTAGGATATAGATGGCATGTATTGACTTTAAGGTGCAAGTGGATGCCAACTAATTAAGCTAGTGGGTGAATAATTAATCAAATAACCATTAATTATTTTATACTAAGTTGTGAGTGGGTTTAATATATTCCAACATCATCAAATTGCTGGTTTTTCTCCTTCTACTTGGGAGGGTCAAACTTTGTCCTCTCTCTCTTTTGCTTTCCTTTTGCATTCGAAGCCTTGGGTCCTCCAGCAAATAAAGATTGATCTTTAGAGTATCTCATGATTCCCATTTGCACAAGCTTATCATGTCCATTGGTGAGAGACTCAATGAATGCATTAAGGGTCGACAGCATCTTCCAATTTGGAATTGTAATATTTTTGGTCTAGAAGGTAGACACAAAAATAGAGTAGTCTAGTCCAAGTTTTGAAAGGATAGAAAGGACGAGTTGATCTGTAACCTCCCCGACCCTCCAACCGGCGAAGAGGACGCTACCAACCCATCAAAAACCTCTGGGAAAATAGCCCCATGAACATGTACCTGCATATAAACTGAAATAAAATGCTCAAATATAAAACATACTAAGATGTCTGGTCATTCATATGCACAGCAGAAACCACATACATTCATTTAGGCATCAAAATGTTCATCATGATTTATTAGACAATAGACAGTAAATGTAAATGTAGAAGCAAAATGGACAAGAATGCTTATCTTATAAATATCTTGTCCCGCAACCAAATACATCGCTGCAATGTTCCACCCAACCATAGGCTAGCATGCTCATCAATCTCTTAGCAACACTGCCACCCCCGAGCTGGGCATGATTCCCCAAGGAATAAGGGTCAAAGCAGGATTACACATAGCCATGGTTACACAATACATCCAAGTCAACACAGTTGGGTTTATCGGGCCATCAAGGAGCTAGGAAAGGCTGAATGCTAAACTGGTGTACTCGTGGAAAAGCTAAGGACGCCTACACCAGAGCTATCCTGACTTCTAAGACACCCACACACACTCGACACTAGGAATCAGTCCTTTCTCTGCTTCACAGTCCCTCAGGCCCTGACTTCCCTTGCCAGTGCTCTTGTGGGGTTGTGGAGAAGAAATCTATCCCTCTAACTCTATTTGTGTGGCTCCCAAACCCAGGTTTCTCAAGCATACCCAGCCTTCAATCCCACTCCACACAGTTCGAAGAACAACCACTGTATACCCGCAGTAAAACAATCAGTTCACATCTTTGTGAAGAAAACCAAAGGAAACAAGATGACAACCCAAATATGGTGAATGCAGCTCAAGCCAAACAAGTCAATTCATGGTTGTTCTTGGCCCTAGCGTGGCCAAAACAACTCCACAGCAACCCAAAAGATACTTGCACACACAACAACCCAAAACCAGGGGAAGAAAAACAACCCAATCACACAATGAAACAACGATAGCATTACACAGTCTGCAAATGGGAAAGAAGCCAAACTCCACTTATTGATAGGGGAAAACACATACATAGACCACAAATCAGCAGGGGAAAACTTATGCAGTTGAAATCATGCCTCTCAGGCCGCTCTTTCGGTTCGTTGTAGGAGAACACACCCCTAACCTGTGCATGAGGTAAAACAATACTCCCTGCATGAAGGGAAAAACTTGCACAGACCACAATTAGCCAAAGGTTGAGAGAAAACCCTTCAACTGCCTGCGTGAGATGAACAAGACAAAACCGCGAGTGAAAGAGTGAAGAGAGTGGTGACCGTCCCCCTACCCTCCGTGTGAGAAGAGCGAGCCTGCTGGTGGGGTGTACATGGAGTAAAGACTGGAAGTATTTCCACCCACCACTTCCTAGCTATAACTTCTTCCAACCAACAACAGGAGTTTTAAATGGGTGGTCGACACATGGCAATCTCCCAATGGCTCCCACGGGTTAGACGATCCCCCCCATTAACCTTGGGAAATCATGCCCTTTTCATTAACATTGCACTGTCGTAGCTAGCTGTAAGTTCATTTTAATTAATGTGCATATTTACATGATGACAAAACTATTATGTGTAGGATAGCACGATATACCATCGGCAACGATCCCAATTGCCGAAACATAACACAACCAAATCGATGGTGGGGATTTTGCCTTTAGCTCCACACCACGATTAATTATAATATATACATCATGTACCTTTTAATGCAACCGGGGTCAAAACCGAGGGTATTACAATCCCCTCCCCCGTGGAATAACACCATCCTCGATGTTCCAATACATAGGAATACATATACAATTTGCACATCAAAATTTCAAAATTTTGCAGATCTGTCCCATGTTCAATTATTTACTTGAACTTTCAGGATCAAGCCCCTCGGCTTCCATGAACTTCTCTTGCTGGTTCTCAAATTTCGGTTCATCCCTAAGTCTAGGAACTTTGTGGCTGCTACCCTCTTTATGTTCCCTCATTGGGTAATCCCAGCAGTAATGATGTCCTCCGCATTTCCAACATTTCGCTGGCTACTTCATCATTACCTACTCAATTTCCTTTGAGTCTTCATTCCTGGAACATTTCTTAATGGGTCGCTTGGATGAATGTCCCATCATTGATCCACTTTCCTTTCCTTTATGAATTGTTCCCAGAAGGATTTTTACCTCCTTTTGCAAACAAATAAAGTCTTGCAAAATTTGGTGGATCATCTCATTCTTCCTTTTCTATATCTTGAGCATATCTCCAAGATTCTCTTGGGTCTTGGAAATCATTTGAAGGAGACTTCCAGCCAAATCCAATAGCTTATGGTCTGCTGCCATGACCAATGTGCACTACTGGATTTCACTTTTCTCGCCTGTGAAATGCATCATTGAAATTTTGTTAGACCAAGCATAATATAGGCATTAAAATCAGTCAATTAATTGCCCAGTTGGCATGACAGTCCAAGTATTTTCAAGGAGACTTTCATACTCTTCATGCCTTCCCAACAAGCACATGAGCTCATTCATGTCCATTCTTGGGTAGGGAATTAACTATTACAGCATTCACAATTTACTTTAAGCAAATACACACATTCTATTTTCAGTCATACATGCATTGAACAACCTTTTGTTTTCACAATGCATAATCAAAAAGGAAAGAGAGAGCAGCAAGAGTTTTTCCCCTCTTTGTCTTGTTCCATCCTGGAACCCACACCACCACTGTGTTTTTCATGCTCTCAGCCTCTTTCACTTCACCGTGAATGCTGGACCAATCCCTCTTGGTCATGACACTTAGTGTCTCTGGTCTATTTCAAACCTCTCAACCATGGAGCCTCCCCACATGGTTTGTCTCAACTTCTAGGACCTTCACAGTCTCACTAGCACCTTTTTCATTACTGCTCATTCTGAGCTCTTCAGGACAGTCACATGTCCACATGCACCCCTAGGATGCTCTCATAGTCCTCGCTCCCAGCGATACCTATATTCAAACATTGAATAGATTCACATGTTTAGTTTATTCTCAATAGTTTTTATCTCTTAAACAAGAGCTTAGAATATCATAACCAAATCATATACACATTTATATTCATAAGCAAGAAATTGCAAAATAATCCAATACTTATCGGTATTGTGCGTTTCTTCTCTGGTCCATAGGGTCTTGCTTCACTTTGCAAGCCTTGGGATTGCCTATGGACTTGGATGTTAGGTCAGCACATAGGCTGCTTCACAACATCCTTTTATATATATCCAACACAGTCAAGCCAACCTACAGTTGGGTTTATCAGACCGTCCAGCCAAGCCAATATACAATTTGGTTTATCAGGCTGCAGCCAATCAAACCAATACACTACTGGGTTTATCAAGCTACTCAGCCAAGCTAGCTAACAGTTAGGTTTATTAGACTGTAGGTAGTCAAGCCAACACTGTAACAATCCCATAATTTCCACAGCATCAATTAATTAATGTCCAGCCAACCAGAATTTCCATAATTTTCACAACATCAAATAATTACACAGTCAAGCCAACCTATAGTTGGGTTTATCAAACCATCCAACCAGTACACCTTCATGCCGACTGGGCTTGGACCTTTACCATTACCATTTCCAGGTTTCATTTCCAATAGTGAGATCCAATTCCACTACCCCATACAACACAAGAAACCACTCTCTTCTTTTCTCTTCAGTCCCTCGGTAATGTCTCCTTCTCTGTGCTCTTCAGTAGAGGGTAGGATGAGCCCAAGATATTGTCCATTCAATGTGCAACACCAGACTGCATTTGTTTAGCCTGGAAACACAAGCAATATAAGCATACTCATCAGCATTATTTCTCTAAAACTGTAATCATATTTTACATCATTCGCTATCAAGTATTGAGACACCAGGAGTGCGTCCACTCCCTAGGGTGTAATCAATATTGAAAACCCTTTCATGATCCGACATCAGGAAAGTGTGCACCCCTTTCCGATGTGTGCCATGCAGGCCCTATTCATACTCAAGCAATTTTCCATAATGGAAATAAAATCAAAACATGCTCTGCATTTTGAATTTAACAATTTGACATGCATATTCTTAGCAAGGGTCACAGAACACTTATCCATTTGCTGAGGCAGTATTCCTTCATTAAGGAGGAATGGGGGCTCCCTTCTCTGAGTTGAGAGTCCCTCTGTTTTCCATCCCAACTCTGTTTTACATTTCATATTCACACATGTCTTACCGACATAATATATACCATCTCACTCATGTTGCTTACCAAACATGTAGTGCAGATGAGACATTTCCAAAATGTCCAATGGAGTTTCACCCGAAATCCATTTCCAAGATAGGGGAGAACCTCCCCATAAAGTATGGCTCCTTCAGGCCATCACACATGGTATTCCTGCAATGTGTACCCCTGGCACATTCATCAAGTAGCCAAATAGTCAATCATGATCTGATAATACAATCCAAATTGATTGTTCCATAACCAAGCAATGACATTAGTAATTAAATTCAATAGGAATTTGCAACTTTGTCTACTACAAAATTGATTTTCTTAGCAATGAGGTGATCCTCATTTGTTGGTCTCTTGTAATCAGCAACACTATTCCCATTATAATTTATTCTTACTAGCATCACATGAACATCCACTTACAACATGTCCTCCTGACACAATTCTATGTAAGCCAATAGTGATTAGCAGTTGTGAGTAATTTCTCAAATCTGAAATTTACAAATTCAAATGGACAACTCATTCTGCATACGGATTATTTTCACAACCATGAGAGTCTCATGAGGTTTGACCCTTTCACATGGTAGATTTTGGTCTTTGTCATGGTCTTACCCACATTTCCATGCCCCAAGAAATCTACCTGAAATCTGGACTTCAATCAACCAAACACTTGGTAAGTCTTGATGCATATAACTTTTTTCCATTGTTGCAACAATCACTGAAGCATTTTCAGAATTTATAGAATTCAAATACTTCCAACTGTTAGCATATCAATATTACCAAAACTCATTTACTTCACATGAATCATTATCCTACTAAAGTTGCAAGGTCACATCATTTATGCCAAAATGAAATGTTTAGATCCTCCTTACTTCACAAGCGTATCATTTGTACCACCTTGTTCTTCCATAGAGCATTTCCGGCAGCTAATCGATCATGACTACCCTCTTCATGCACATACTATCATGCATCCATAACAGCTCTTGAAATGGTTCTAGAATTATCATCAATTCATCATTTCAGCCATTAGTTATTCATAATGACACATGCACTATCTCGATGCATTCATGCAATGCATCACAACATTTGCACCCATACTTATGTATGCATATCTATAACATTTACTCATACTTTTCATATGCATCTATTCAATGCATAACCACAGGATTTATGAAATCTTTTAATGCATATCCAATCAATGCTACCTTGCATTGATTCAGGAATTCTATGCATTCAAACATACCATGCATGGCCTAACCATGACTACTTCATATAGGATGCATTATTATAATAAAGACCATCAGTACTTACTTTATTTGGGCTACTAGGCTCATAACAACATATACAGTCATGATACCTTTCTATATGGATGTAGTATAAATTTTAAATAACCACATCATATGAGATCTCTTTCTTTTACCACTCCATGCAATTGTCATAATTAAACCCTTAACTTCATGGGTCCTACTTACACCCTTGACATTACCAGTTTGGTTGGTCTCTTGCAGGAGATTGCAGAAGTTGCTCACCAACTTTTGATTCTGGACTTGTTGCCTTATCCCTTTCTCCATAGGGTTGCTAATCACATTCGTCAACATCAGCAACATATTTAGCCATGTCCATGTTGTCGTTGGTTTTCCCACTAATGCCAACACCAATGCAATAATTACCATTAGTGGTTCATTATAAGTGTATAATTCTCACTACTCTTACGAACATGTAATATCCTATGCATGCAAGGCATATCCTCATAGATTTCATGTACGAAACTTATAAAATGTAATTATAATTATAAAGACATGTTTTAAGGAAATATCCCTTTTCAAGTCCCTCATCTTTGCATGGAACTCCTCTTCCACACAACAGCTGGTTTGACTTCATGGTCTTGCTACCTCTAGGCATGCAATTCCCGAATTGTCCATATTGACAGCAACACACTTCTTTTTCAAGCAATCACTAGTACTTTTCTAATCTGCACTCAAATTCTGGTGATTATTCCTCGTTCCATGCTAGATAAGCTTTCCAATGCCTATCCACATGCTTCATTCTGACCTCGGGTGTGAAAACCACATCACTTCTAAAATGATGATTTTCACCAATTTTAGGAAAAACACACCACTATATTCGGGTCTGGAATGCTAACTTCAGCCACCTAGGATTTTTCTTCCTTTTCAGCCCTGAAGCTCCTAAAAGACTACTGAGAATTTCACTGAAAAACCACTGAAATCTCTAAAAAATCCCACTTAAAAACCCCCAAAATTCCTTTGAAAAATCGGGTCTCATCCCATCAAAATTCCGACACTTCGACGGTCCACACAGCTAGTTTTTCTCTGCTGCCCATCGGCGGTCTGATCACCTATTTTCCTCTGACGTGTCAGGTCCTTCGTTGTCTAGCTTTTGGACTACTATCGACGCTTCCCAAGACTGTTACCAGTGATTGGGATCGATAAGCACTACCACATCACCGTATCGGCGATTAGATCCACTTTACATCAGGCGGCTAGTTCTCTAGGCAGCAACAATGGTGGCCAACGAACTCTCTATGGTTTCCATGGGCCATTACCCTATTGGTGGTCAAAGCAACTAACAACTGCGACATCGGTGGTTGGAGCAACTAACCACTGCAGAATCAGTGATCGGACCCACTCGCTCATCAAACGGTTAGTCCCATAGTCATCCGCAACAGCAGTCAACGGATCCACTGTGGTGTCCGCGGTCCACAAACTCGTCGGTGGATCGGATCTCTAATCATTATGTGTCGGGGATCAAAGCATCGGCGGTTGAAGCCTCTATCCATCGGAAGGATAGTCCACTAGACAGCCGCAACGGCGAACGCACGAACAACTAATTTCTTTCGATGTCGTTCATTGGCGACCGAAATAACTAATTTCTTCCGACGTCAACCGCCGCATCGGTGGCTCCATCCTCTAAATTTCGTTGATGGTCTCGACTAGGTGATCCGACATTTCGGTGGTTTTGTCAACTAACTTCCACCGATCGGTGCTCCAATCTTCTAACTTTCGTTGATCGCCAATGGGTTCAACACTTACACAAATTTTTGAAATTTTAAAAATTTTCTTCTTTCCCGTCCGTGTCGACGCATTCATCCTTTATCTTTCTCTAACGGCAATGACATTTCGTCGAACCCATCACCTAATTTTTTTCGATCCGTTCATCTAATTTCCACCATCGTTTCAACGATTCCTATCCATATGAAGCCATTGTTTCGGCGCTTCCATCGTCTAAATTTCACCGACGATTCCATCACTTAGAAATTTCGGAAAAATTTCCTTCTTTGCATCATCTCCTCAAAGAACTAAGTTTCACCGACGTTTAGGCAGTCTTCGGAAGATCTCCGCTGAAACTGTGGCTCTTCCTTCAACTAATAATCATCGATCCACTTCACTAGACTTCGGCAAATTCATCCTCTATTTGTCGGCGATCCCATCTTCTAGTCATCGGCGATTGAATCAGCTAAACTTTTTCGATCGCCGATGGTCTCGTGACTTAGAAAATTTTTGGGAATTTTCTTCTTTCTCATCCGTGTCTGTACCTTCATCGTCTAAATTTCACTGATCAATCAACTAATTGTCGCCGCTCCAAATAGCTAACTATTTCCGATCGCGGATGGTCTTTCAACTAAAAAGGGTTGGTGTTTCGGCTATCTTCGGCTGTTCTCCGCCGAAACTACGGCTCCAACTTCGACTAACTTTCGCCGATGGCTGATGAACACTTAGAGAAAAATTCACAAATTTCTTCCTCCATCAGGTGACCTTCTATCTAGCTCTCCACTACATCGGAGGAGCTTCCCACTTAGTCTTTCGATGGGCTGATGGTTCAAGCACCTAGACAAAATTTTCAAGAAATTTTCTATCATAATTTTTGACCTCTGCTGGGCAGAAGGAAACCTACCTCTGCTAGCTGATCTTTCATGGCCCTCTCAGGCCCAATGCTGCAATGATGGCTCTGTCACTACATCTTCACAGCCCATTCAGGCCCATGCTGTAACATGAGCTCTGATACCAAACGGTAACGTCCCCAACCCTCCAACCAGCGAAGAGGACGCTACCAAACCATCCAAAACCTCCGGGAAAATAGCCCCATGAACATGTACATGCATATAAACTGAATAAAATGCTCAAACATAAAACATACTAAGATTTCTGGTCATTCATATGCACAGCGGAAACCACATACATTCATTTAGGCATCAGCATGTTCATCATGATTTATTAGACAATACACAGTAAATGTAAATGTAGAAGCAAAATGGACAAGAATGTGTATCTTATAAATATCTCGTCCCGCAACCAGCTACGTCATTGAAACGTTCCACCCAAACATAGGCCAACGTACTCATCAATATCTCAGCAACACTACCACCCCTGAGCTGGGCATGATTCCCCAAGGAATATGGGTCAAAGCAGGCTTACACATAGCTAAGGTTACACAAAACAACCAAGTCAACACAGTTGGGTTTATTAGGCCATCAAGGAGCTAGGAAAGGTTGAATGCTAAATTGGTGCACTCATGGAAAAGCTAAGGACGACTACACCAGAGCTAGCCTGACTTCTAAGACACCCACACACACCCGACACTAGGAATCAGTCCTTTCTCTACTTCACAGTCCCTCAGGCCCTGACTTCCCTTGCCAGTGCTCTTCCGGGGTTGTGGAGAAGAAAGCCAGCCCTCTAACTCTGTATGTGTGGCTCCCAAACCCAGGTTTCTCAAGCATACCTAGCCTTCAATCCCACTCCACATAGTCCAAAGACCAACCACTGCATACCCGTAGTAAAACAATCAGTTCACAGCTCTATGAAGAAAACCAAAGGAAACAGGGTGACAACCCAAAGATGGTGAACGCAGCTCAAGCCAAACAAGGTGATTCAGGGTTGTTTTTGGCCCTAGCATGGCCAAAAAAACTCCGTAGCAACCCAAAAGATACTTGAACACACAGCAACCCGAAACCAGGGGAAGAACAGTAGCCCAATTGCATAATGAAATGACGGCAGCATTACATAGTCTGCAAATGGGAAAGAAGCCAAACTCCCAGCATTGACAGGGAAAAACACATACGCAGACCACAAATCGGTAGGGGAAAACTTACGCAGCCGAAATCGTACCTCTCGGGCTTTTCTTTAGGCTTGCTGCAGGAGAACACACCCCCGACCTACGCGTGAGGTAAAACAATACTCCCTACGTGAAGGGAAAAACTTGCACAGACCACAATCAACCAAAGGTCAAGAGCAGGCCCTTTGACTGCCTGGGTGAGATGAAAAAGACGAAACCTCAAGTGGAAGAGTGGAGAGAGTGGTGACCATCCCCCTGCCCTCCACGTGAGAAGAGCAAGCCTGCTAGTGGAGTGTATGTGGGGCAAAGACTGGAAGTCCTGCCATCCACCACTTCCTAGCCATAACTGCTCCCAACTAACAACAGGAGTTTTAAATGGGTGGTCGACACATGGCAATCTCCTAATGGCTCCCATGGGTTAGACAATCCCCCCCATTAACCTTAGGAAATCATGCCCTTTTCATTAACATTTCACCGTTGTAGTTGGCTGTAGGTTCATTTTAATTAATGTGCATATTTACATGATTCCAAAACTATTATGTGCCAGATAGCACAATATACCATCAGCAATGATCCCAATTGCCGAAACATAACACAACCAAATCGATGGTGGGGCTTTTGCCTTTAGCTCCACACCACGACTAATTACAATATATACATCCTATACCTTTTAATGCAACTAGGGTCAAACTGCTGGTTTTTCTCCTTCTACTTGGGAGGGTCAAACTTTGTCCTCTCTCTCTTTTGCTTTCCTTTTGCATTCAAAGCTTTGGGTCCTCCAACAAATAAAGCTTGATCTATAGAGTATCTCATGATTCCCATTTGCACAAGCTTATCATGTCCATTGGTGAGAGACTCAATGAATGCATTAAGGGTCGACATCTTCCAATTTGGAATTGTAAGCTTTTCGGTCTAGAAGGCAGACACAAAAACATAGTAGTCTAGTCCAAGTTTCGAAAGGATGGAAAGGACGAGTTGATCATATTCGTTCTCAACTTCACATAGATTCAATTGGAGCATCGAGTAATTAAACTTGGTAAATAATTCATTCATGGTCTCAAAATTTCTCAGATTTAGAGATATCAGCTCATTCTCAAGCTGATAGATTCTCAAAACATCTTGCTTATCAAAAAGAGTAGCAAGTTTGTGCCATATTTCTTGGGATTCTTCAATCTAGTGAGGTGGAAGAGAAGATCCTTTGAAATGGAGAGGCACAGAAATCCATATGCTTCATCAAGTTTGTTCCAATATTTTACTCTCTCTGCTAACGTATTTGGATCTTTCTTTGTGCCCATGGTGACTCTGTAGAGTCCTTTGGAGTGCAATTTAATCTCAATATCCACCTTCCATTGATTATAGTTGAAAGGTGTGAGAAGATTGCTTGAAGAGGAGTCCATTTGCAGTTGTAGTGAATGTAATGAAGTGGTTGAGAAACCTGCAAATCACACAAAACAAAAAAAATAAGGTCGAAAACTTGCACTTTTGGAGTTTTCTTCACACCTGGCTTAGCTAATCAAGCAAGCTTGATCAACAATGCTAGTTTGTCTAGGAATTATGTGGTAAACTCTTTGCTTCTGGTGTAGAGTTGGAATTATTTTGAGCAATTGTACTCAAATTTCTTCATAGATCCAGCAAGAAACCTGTAGAATAATTGCCTTGTCCTACCATAGCTCTGATACCATATAAAATTGGCGTCACACCAATCTAAGAAAGAAGACAGAAACTTTCAATATATTTCACAAATCAATTTTACTCAGAAATGACATGAAACAGTGCAATAAGGAGTTGTGGCTGTATATTTGCTTATCATTAACAAAAGTAATGATATAATGCCATACAATGGCATAAAGAGCCATGCAATTCAAATCCCATAGAGGGCATTCGAATTGATTACATGAGAATGGCTTATTTGTCAGTTAAACACCACTCAGCACATCAGTTAACCACTTAAATCCAACTTAATTGACTCTAACTGACTGGGAGGAAGTTTAGACTGAGTCTAACTGAATAGAACTCAACTGCATGCCAACAAGTAGGTGAGGGTACCAATCTGATTTCAGTTAGGTGAGTTGAAATGAACTGCACTGAACTGAGTCACCAAAAGTAGGTGAAGGCACCTTTAAGCACTCCAATTAACTGAAATTAACCCAAAATAGGATAACTGATTAGGAAGGCACCTTTGCAGGTCCAATTTAACTAAAAGGTAGGTGAAACAACCTTCAGTTAAATAAATGAGGCGCATATGTGATGTAGATCAACCCAATTTTTTCTGCTTGATTGAAGGAGGAGGCTTAGTTAGTCTCCTCGATTGAAAGAGAATACTTAGTTAGGCTCCTTGATTGAAGGAGGATGATCCAGTTGATGATGCAGTCACATATTCAAGTCAATAACATACGATAAGTGGTAAATTAGGCCAAATAAGCCAAATAATGATGTGTGGTTGGATAATGACTCCAACATAAGGTTGTTAACACATTCTCTGTACGTTGAGAGGTGTCATCATATATCTAATCCACTCATTCCATTGATAGATATATAATATATGCAACTCTATACAGTCCATTGGAGACTACAACAATCAACATCTTATCTGCTATGATTCTGTCTCTACCCGAGAACCAGGACATGCTTCACACGGTCATCTACTATTTGTTCATCTCAAGTGATGACAGGATTTATCCCACACCAAGATGAGAACCATGGTGAATAGAGGTCACCAATGTACACGACCATTTACTGCCTATTCGTCTTTGTTGTCAATGGGATTTCTCCCATACTAGGCTGAGAACTAAAATGAGTAGTGATCACCAATGCACATGACCATCTACTTCCTTCCCATCTCAATATGTCAATGGGATTTCTTCCATACCACGCTGGGAACCAAGGTGAGCAGAGCTCACCATTGTGCACGGCCATCTACTACGTGTTTGTCTCTACTGTCAATGGGATTTCTCCCAAACCATGTTGAGAACCAGAATGAGTAGAAGTCACCAGTGTACACAACCATCTTCTACCTTCCTGTCTCACAATGTCGATGGGATTTCTCCCATACCAGGTTGAGATTCAGAATGAGTAGAGAAACCAGTGTGAAATCAATGTAGATTTTTGTCTCAACTTTCCCTCTCCATGAGGGATGCATTTTCTTCTATTCCATGTCTTATGCGAAAGTATTCAAACTTTGTCCTGAGAAGAGGCCTTGTGAGAATATCTACAATCTGTTCATTTATTGGAACATATTATAACTCAATCGCACCTTCCTGCACCATATCACGAGTGTAGTAATATCGGATCTCTATAGGATTCGTCTTATCATGAAACATGAGATTTACTGACATCTGTATATAAATCTCATTGTTATTGTGAATCACAATTGGTCCTAGAATCTAACAATACAATTTTGCAAGGAGATTTTGAAGCCATGCTGCTTCTTGAGATGTTGTATTGGCAGCCATATACTCGGCCCATGTAGTGTTGAGTGCTACTGAAGTTTTCTTCCTGTTGCACCAAGAAATTATTTCATAACCCAAACTGAAACACCATCCATAAGTACTCTTCATGTCTGCAACACAACCATCCCAATCTAAATAAGAAAATCCTTGCAATGTCAAATCAAATCCAGAAGAATTTCTTAGTCCATATCCCACAATGACACATAAATATTTGAGAACATGTTTTGCAATAAACTAGTGAACATGCCTTGGTTCACTCATAAATTAGCTGAGAGTATTCAAAAGAAAACATATATCCAGTATGGTGTTCTTCAGATACATTAGATATTCAATCAACCGACGATACATGGTGGGATCAATCAAATCAGAATCTGGATCAGATTCCCTCAGCTTCTTCATATTTCCATCCATCAGAGTATCCATGGACTTCCAGTCTTGTTAGTCCAGGATTTGTTTCATCAATTTTTTTTTTACATTCTAACAACATACATGTAGAGACGGACCTCGATTTTCACTTCTGGAAAATCCATGAGCGTTCCAATGAGATTGGTCAACTTTCCATTGCTTCAAGCTTCCATCTTGGTCAGCTTGTAATGTATTTCTTTGACCCTCGATTCTCTTTGTTTGCATTTGAAAATATTTTGAGTCCTCGACAAGTATGTCAAAGCTTCCAGATTTTTCGTCATATTGTTCAATGCCAAAATTTTATTTCTCAAGTCTTCAGTTACCAAGAAAATTGATCTTAGATCCAATCCATCCTATATGCATCATGAATTTTATATTTATTATTATTTTAGATAAATAAATCTTTAAATCTTTTGATTAAAATAATAGTCTTTATAATAACATTTAAAAACAAATTCATTATGGTTTTACCCATAACTCTTTGAACGTGTTGCCTACTAGTTCTTTTAAAATTATAAAATTAAAACTATAAAAGGAGATAAATGAAAAGTTGGTCAAGGTTTGATCATTGTCTTTTATCTAAGTTTAATTCTTTCTCTTAAGCATAGTCCACACTTACCATTTCATCAACATAGAGGCATTAAATCTCACACCACCCTCAATATCATATGTCCAAACCAAGTGTCAAGCAAACGTCTATGTGTCATTGCACATTCACTTTTTTCCAAAGTGTTATTATACCTGCCTCAGCACATATATTGTAATAGATTGCAATTCAAACTTTTTTGACTTTGTATTAGTTGCTCTCTATCAAACAAATTAAAGTCTGTTTTGTAAAGTATAACTTAAGGATTTGTAAAATATTTTTTTTAATTTTGTTAAAATACTATTTTGTAAACAAATTATTGGTGGATAGAAGATGATGTAAACTTTGGAATTTGCTATCTGGATTTGAGTTAACATGTGGCAACAATTTGAGTTGACATGTGGCAACAATGACATCATAATAATAAAATTAAAAAAATAAAAATTATATCACATTGCCGATATTGGTCGTCAGATTTAAATTCGAATGGGAAGGAAAAGCTTCTTTGTATTTCTACAAGGCGCTGGTGCTCGCAATCGCCTTGGATTTCTCTTGTCGTCACAGTTTGCTATATTCGGCAGATATTTCAGGTGCGTTGTGCTTGCCAGGACCTGGGACGCTGTAAATATTGTTCTCGTTGGTTTCGCCATTGCTTATGGAGTTCTGGGAGGCGCCCGTATGGCCGACCCCGAAGTTCAAAAAAATGACAGAAACAGAAACATAAACAATGACCCTGACCCTGTTTACAGACGCAAAGAATTTGCATTCGACTCCAGTGTAGACATTGTTGCTGAGAATGTTGTTTCTCCGCTTGTTCGAGACAACGGGGAAAAAGAAAGAATGTCGAGGTCGTGTGTTCGAATCTGATGGAGATGCCCCAGGAGCCGCTAGTTGAAATATACAGATTCGTGGAATAGCCATCTGAGCATCGCGATCCCTCTTCCACCTCGCCCTCCCCCTCCATTTTCCTTGCTTGATCTGTCTGAAACAAAACATGAGAAGAAGAAATTTTCCTCTGCAGCATCTGTTGAATCAGAGTCCGAGCCTGAACCTGAGCGGGGCTGGGCATTTGTTTTTAGTAAGCAGTCTTCTCTGTAAATATTGTACGGATCATAAGGCCTCTCCTTGAAGTACCGGCTCTTATAATAGCTAGTCAGGACGGGACGTGCAAGCAAGCCTCCCGGAGTCTTTGCCTTTTATTTTATGAAGAACAAATACATTCCCTTTCCTTTGTCAAGTCCTTTCATGTATCTGCGTAACAATAAATAGGAAGAATTGTACAAATACGTGAAAGACACCAATGAAGTTCACTACGAGCTGGATTGAGCGTTATTTAAGAAAATAATGATTTACAAATTCATGACGGGCATGAGAAGACTATACAGAAGAGTTTTCCTCTCCAGTTCCTCCTCTATTGTGGGCATCAGCTTCCGTTCACCAGCAGAGGTTCCCGAGCTGTACAAAATTTGCCATCGAATTTCGTCAAAAGGGTCTCAACCCATTGGTAATGAAAAACGTGGAGAAATTCATCAGTATTATAAACAGTGAAGAATAATTGATCAATACAGATTACAGAGTAAAGTGAATACCTAGTGAGTAATTCGGAAACTGGATGAGCTGAAAGGATGGGGCAAGTGGGATGGGGCAAGTGTCTCCGCTAGCAATACGACGTATCTCAGGCTTGAGATCGCCATAAGTAATTACTGGGAGACACTTCTTGAAAGTGGCTCTATCAGTTCGTCCATTGAGGCCGTATCTCTTCAAGTATTCAGTGTCCGCATTTCTCGATAAGATTGTAGAGAGGACCTGAGTCTGCACCTCGTCTGCGTTTATGGTGACGGTTTCAATGAATTCCAGAGCTCTCTTGTCTCCGTCATTGGCCCCGTTTCCACCACGCGCGTTTCCCACAGTCGAAGAACTCATCTAAGCTTCCGGCAGAGTATACTCGTAATAGAAAAACTTCTACGTTTCTCAGATTAAATTTCAACAGCATTGGGCCAAAGCCAATGGCGAATTTATTTACACGGATATTCTGCAGATAAGCTGCCAGGAAGTGCCCACATTCATGCACATTAACTATTGCTGCCAACACTGCCTGTAACACTGACTCCGCCCCCTCCAACCTTCCTACTGCAGGAATTGATAGAAGCAACGTACTTGACAATTTAGTGAAGTGCCCTAATACATTTCTGCTTTTTGTGCCTGAATCTTCTGAATCTGGGCGGCTGCTGCAGCATATGCAAAGAGACAAAGATGGGACGTTCTTACATTTTGATTTCAATGCCTTATACAAGAAGCAATGCTTTAACGCCCTTTCTCTTCTCGCATGCAATCTCCTTCCTCCTCCGTTTTGGAATGATGGGAACGCTGAGACTAAGAATCTCGAGGAGGAGTTTGTGATATTGCTGGGGCGGATCATGGTTGTGATGTTGGTGGGAATGACACAAAGAAATAATGTTACAACAAAAAAATGTACGATTGTGTATACATTCTGCCAGTTTTGATTTGTGATCTCGCAATCTCTATCTTTATCCCATCGATGTAGCTTGTTGATTCATCCGATCTACGTCCACCACTAACATGCCATTGTTGGGTTCTCCTCCTCTTATCCATAACCCTTTTCAATATCTTTATTACGTTGCTTCCCCGACCTTCACCGAGCTTCCAACACTCAATCTCTTTCTTTTCTCCCCGATGTTTAACCACGAATACAAATGTTTTTTCATTTCATTAGACGTAACCAAGCTTATTTATTCATAGAGTCATTGCTTTGGCCGAGTTTTATCCACAGCCTTGAAATCTTTTTTTAATGTTATTTTTTTTGTTTATTTTATGTTAAGTTTCATGTTTTTTTTTCAACAAGTAGATATATGCATGTTATTTGATAACAATAGTTTATTTTGAACTATCTATAAATTATTCTTGGAAAATCCATTATTCAAAATATTTAACTAAAAAATATTTTTTTTCAATTTAAAATAATTAAATTTATTTTAAATTTAAATTATAAATTTATAACAAAATATAAATAAACTATTCTCACAACAATGAGATTAATTTATAGTCTTATAAGCTATTATTTCTCATTTCCTATTTATGCTAGTCTATAAAAAAAACTTGCATATTTGTATAACATTATAAATTTATAATAAAATATAAATAAGCTATTCTCACAATAATGATATTAATTTATAGTCTTATAAGCTATTATTTCTCATTTCCTATTTATGCTAGTCTATAAAGAAACTTGCATATTTTTATAACATAAGTCAAGAATATTACTAGAAGTATGTAAGGAAGCTTGAATATGCTTGTTTTATGCTACATTGCAATAACCTATATCGTATTTAAATGGACATTTTTTAATTCATTTTTGTTTTAATTTCTTTCAAATTGTAATTATATTTGTTTTATCATATATTTTTATAGCAAAATTATCCTATTGCTATATATTTTCAATCTCTTCTTAGGAGGCAGGTACTAAGCAACTTTGTTGCTTATTCCACTTGTTTCATATTCTAACTATGTGTCCAAGCTATAGGCTAAATGAAGTATTAAGAAAAATTATGAGCATGAAAGTGTATACATTAGCATCCACATACGAGTCAATGTGTTCACATACGCATAAAGTCGTACCACAAGCACCCGGATGGTGTTGCATTGCTAAAATATGGAAATGTGAAGCATTGATGGAGTGGCGGATTGCTAGTGCTCGACCATGGAACTAGGGTTTGAGAAGATGGTTGAGTTTGAAAAAGCCACGGTTCTGGATTTCAGTTAAGACGTTATTAGCTTAGTACCAACTAAGTTTTAAAGTGGGAAGTGCATGTCGTTGCATACAGAACTCATGGCTTGTTTTTCTCATATAGTTCATTCTTTTTCTTCGGTTTCACCTTGTTTTCAATGGTTTTGGACTAGAGACCTCGTCGTTGGTCGGTAGGTATGGATTATGGGTTCTCGTTTGTCCCATCAGGGATGTTGACAGGGAATTCTCATCAGTTGCCATCTGGCCTAGCAAATGGACTGAAGGAAGACGTTTGTACCGTAGTTGCTCCGGTTAACCTAGTGAACATTGTCCATTATGGGGAGAAAGAGGTAAAGAAACTCAGAGCTCCCAGTCAGCTATGCTTTGAGAAAGTGCAGAAGGGAAAACCCTTGTGCGTTCTGGGAAGGGATGTTACCATTGACTTCGTTCTGGCACTAGCCATGTGGTCACTAGTGGGAAAAATGGAGTTCGTCCAACTTACCAGTTCGGAGCTTTTGGAATGGGTCAAGGAACAGTGGAATCCCTACACGAAAAATGCACCCAAGGTGTTGGCGTTGGTCAATGGATGGTTTGTGTTTCATTTCCACTCTGAAGAGGACAGACGAGCGGTGGAAGAGCGGTTTTGGGTACATGGTAAGGGCTCGTTGGTTTTGTCCGAGTGGAATGTGCATTTCGACCCTCCTACTGCCAAGCTTGAGAAGCGACATATTTGGGTGGTATTACCTATGTTCCCATTGTTTTGTTGGAACATTAAGGGTTTCCAAGCAATGACTAACTCTATTGGTAAATTTATTCATATTGATGATAGTCACATGTTGGGTTCGGACCGAAAAGATCTGCATGTTCCGATTGAAATGGATATGGCGAATGGATTACTAGAGGATCTTGAGGTGGTGTGGGAAGATGGGATTTTCACATAAACTCTGGACTACTGGAGAGCCCCATTTCGATGTCATCATTGTAGATGCACGGGGCATTCAAAAGCACTTTGTTCATCTTGGCGTCGGGTGGATGATAAATCCTTGACTTCCAGGGAGTCTGACTCGAAATCGGTAGATGGTGTCCATTTTCCTCTTCCTCTAGACCATGAGTCGACTGCAAGATTTGTTGGTAAGTTTGCAATCACTGTACCTATTCTTTTAAAATTTATGTGTGTTGATGAGTTATTCGGATTATTGTCGGTTGAGGGTTTTCAAAATAGGGCTAAGAAAAGGGATCTTTCTCCGAGTGATGGGGTTGAGATTACTACTTTAGCAGATGAGGGTCTATCCAGCCGTGAATTTGATATAGGTGATGTGTCATATAGTATTAACTCCTCTATTATCTATCCATCCGAGGAAACTCCTTTATTTTGTATTGAGGATTTATCCCCTTTGTCTAGGGTATCTGTTGATTTCCCCCCTTTTCAAATTTCCACCTCACCCTTAGAGGATCATGTTTCCCCCCAACCCTTGGGTTTGGCTATAGGGTTTTCAACTATGAAAACTTATTCGAATGATCCTAAGGGTCCTGATACAATCACCATTTCTTCCATAAGAAAACTAAATGTTTCTGTATGAAAACCTAGAAACTGGGGAAAGGATAAATCCACTAATTCCTGCAACGTTTTGGATGAGAGTGGTGTCTTGGAATTTCAAAACCCTAAGTGTTCGTCCCTTTTTACAAAGGTCTCCCTAAGGTTTCATATTTTTCTTTAGTTTCCTCTGATCAGGCTCTTAGAGAAGTATCATCCCTTAATAGTGTTAAGAGATGATTATTGTCTCCTTTAATGTCAGAGGGTTAGGTAGTGGACCCAAAAGAGTTACCTTTAAGGGTTTTCTAGATAAGACCAAGCCCTCTGTGTTATTATTACAAGAGATCATGATGGATGCAGTATTTGTTTGTGATTTTTTCCTGAAACTAAAACCTACTTGGTCTGTTTTAGCTTGGGATTCCAACGGTATGTCGAGTGGAATGTTGGTGGCCTGGAACCCCCAGGTGGCAAATTTAAAGTTTTTTATTACAGATGTTGGCATTAAGGCGGAGGGTCATCTGCTTGGTTATTCGAAGATGACCAGGATTCTTAATATATACGCCCTTTATAGCAGAAGGTTGGAGTTCTGGGATAAAATTTTCCAGACTAGTTTGTTAAAGGATAAATCACTCATTGTTGTTGGAGATTTAAATCTTACATTATCATTGGATAAGGTTTGGGGTGCCGATAAAATTAAAGACCTTATATATGAGTTTTTTAGGGAAAAAATGGAGGAGGTGAAGTTAGTTTACATAGAGCCTAACATTTTGTGTCCTCCGTGGTCTAATGGAAGATGTGGGGCAATAGGTCTAGCCAAAAGACTTGACAACATTTTGTTAGTTGAAGAGCTATGTGAAGATTTTGGAAGGTATATATCTTGGTCACATTCCCTTAGTTTCTCTGATCATAAAGTGGTATTGTTGCAAATTGAGTTCGACAAAAGTATAGTTAAGTACCCTTTCAAGTTTAATCCGATCTAGTTGGAGGAACAAAATTTGCGTGCTTTTTTTAGGGAGCACTGGTGTTGGGCCAGGAAAAGTGCGCAAGGAAGAAGCTGACACGTAAGAAAGGAAGGAAAAGCGTGTGCACGACAAAAGTGGAAAGTAGGTCAAGAAGGAAGTAGAGGAAGTGGCACATAAAGATAGAATATGCGCGCGATGGAGGAAAAGCAAGCTTGTAGGAGTGCAAGTGGGTAACGACTAGAAAGCGACAGAACTAGAAGATTGTGGCTGCTAAAGTCGACGCAAGCCAACAGATGTTGCACGTATGAAGGAATATATGTAAGTCATGCCGTTAGTGCCTTGTGTCAGTTTATGACAGCTTGAAACTGTTTTTGACGGCTGATTATGACTTGTAACAGATGAGCAGTATGTAGTCGACCCTGCGTGGTCCTGTAGAAGTTTTAAATGGGAAGAACCCACTATGTGTAGGGGTTGGTCATTGTTGGTTGTTGATTTAACGATTATTGTTTTGTTGGTTGTGGTTCGTTGTCCATTCACAAAGTCACTCAATTTTGTTAATAAATCTAGGGTTAGTAGGAAGGAAGACTCAGAGAAGAGTCTAGTAGCAGTAAAAGGCTATTGAGCCGCGGATATTGCAGTTGTGTGCACAAACTGCTAGTAGAGGTAGAAGAGTCGATCCAGGCTATGTGCGGATCAGTAGGAGTAGATTGAAGAATAAACTAGAGAGCATGAGAGCAAGAAGATTGAGTCAGAAAGACATATCTTAAGAACAGTATGCAGATCGTGGAATGCAAGGTGCTATACACAATTTCTCATGCCAGATGAAGAGCACCTTGGTGGTTTTTCCCAGATGGGTTTCCACGTTATTTACTGTGTTGAATGATTGATGATTGTTGAATGTTTATGTGAATGTCAACTAGTTGCTTAATTTATATTGATGAGTTACTATTGAATGTATGCCACCATCTTATTAATCAGTGAACGAATGAATGTTTAAATCATTACTGGAATGTTATGTATGAGTTCATGGTCAAACTGCTAAGTTAAACTATAAGTCGAGCATTGTCTATCAAGTGTAAGGAATCAGCTGCATCGCACAAGTTGTGCCAATTGTTGAGAGTAAGGACAAGGTTGTGTCACGTGTGCGCTGACATACAGTTGTACGCGTTCGCGCAGTGACAAACTTCATTGTCCTATCGTCTTTGTCGAGCACCTTGGTTGCGCGCCAAGGGACTATAATCCCTCTCCAACTGTGGAAACATGGTTTTGGAAGTTACCCATTAAGATATCTCGGGTGATACAACACCTGCCTTGCGGGTGTTTTTTACTGAGCTTGCTCTGTTGGGCCGATGTCTTGTGGTGTCTTGTTGGTATTGTGGTGGTGTTGAACCGCGGGTCGAGACAAGAAAGAGAAAGAGTCCAACAAATGGTTATGTTTCCCGAACCCATTAACCATTTGAGTCGAGGGAAATGTGGTGGCATCCGACAAAGAACGAGGTAGAGGACTGGCTGGAGTCTAAAGCGCTAGCATTCACGCAAGAGGAGAGCGCAAGATCATGGTTGAGTGCAAAAAATTGGGTGGAAAAGTATATATATTCTGATATTCATGAGATCTTCTTTGCAGAGTTCCCCTTTATACTGCACGAGTGGTTGTCAAGCTTGGAAAGGAGGAAGACAAATTTCCAGAGAAGGGCAGCAGTCGAGTGGAATGATAAGTTGGTTCGCAAGGTAACCAGTGTAAGTAAAACCATCTCTAGAGCTATTGATTTTTGGGTTGACAGTATTTTGCAAGGATACATTACTGAGTTTGTAGTAGAGGCCATAACCTCATATATTGAGGCTGAAAGAATTTTTTTCCAAGGACCCTGAAGAAGATATTTGATATCTATTAGTACATGGATCAAGATGCTTGTCTATGAGAAGGGTATCTTGTAGTTGAGTAGTTGAGTTGCATACCTAGGAAGAAGGCTACGTCGCAGACAACTTGTCAAGAAAATGGGAAATGATGAGTTGAGATTTTCCCAGGAAATAAAGAACTTGAACTAGAAGTTGGATTCCGAAGGAGTGGAAGGAGATTCGAGTCAGGGAAAAGAAGAAAGATAGAGGAAGGTCAACGAGCTCCTAGTCTGTTCGAGGCAAGTGGACACAAACTTCAGTCACAAGAAGATGAAGGGTCTTGCGATGAAAATGAGGACTATATCCTGATATCGGAAGGAGTAGAGGAATATGATGAGTCTATGAAGACACCAAGGTCAAAACGCAACTACATCACACCAGGAGTATCACCGGAGGTAAGATATAGTGTATCATCCCCAGAGAGGACTGATAATACTGACAGTGCTAGTACTGCGACTAGTGTGCCAAACGATACACCTCCTTTGAATCCCTTATCAGAAAAACCCATCACCAACTCAATGGCTAGGGCAGATATTTGGTTACCCACATTCAATGGGAATGGAGCAGAAGATCCAGAGCAGCATTGGTTCCTCTGTGAAGTTGTTTGGATGGTTTGTTTACTCCATAATGTCGACATAAGAAAGGAACAAATGATCACGACTCTGAGGAGTCGTGCATTGGACTGGTTTATGATGTTCTATGTCGCACCAACTGAAACACCACAGAAGACCCTTGATGAGATCCGAGCCGCAATGATCTTTGAGTTCAGAAAACCTAAATCTGAGTCGCAATGTATTACGAATATCAAGGAGATAAAACAAGCATTGGCAGAGACTATATGGGACTTTGACCAGTGTTTTAAAACTTTGATGGCCAAATTAAGCTTCCAAATGTGATATGTACAACATAAATAGTGGTTAATTTATGCCTTGTTACCACACATACGAGGTCCATTAATGCAAAAAAAGATCAAGTCGTAGACAAAAGTGCTAGAGTTGGAAATGAAGCTAGAAGCCTCACCAATCAGTGATATTTCCGCAGGAATGGTGCAGATTCAGTCGTAGTTGGATAGCCTGATGATACAACTGCAAGACATCAAGAAGGGTAAGGAAGCATAAGAATATTTATGGTGCACAAAATGCAAAACGAACGGACACACCAAGGATAATTACCCGACCTCCATGAACTATGTCCCATCCGGTGCGCCAAACTCATTAAATGGCCATGATCTACCCTAGTGCCACATATGCCAGTCTAGAGGGCATCGCGACAAAGAGTGTTTATACTTGAAAAAGGTTGTAAGTACCCCAGCAAACCTCTTTTGTAAATTATGTAAGTCAGTAGGGCATGAAGAGAAATATTGCAGAGCATACCATCTCTTGAAGGAAAAAACCGTCGATACCTACTTGATGAATAATAAGGGGCAGGATCAGGCTGAACCAGCGCAACTGTCATATTAGCCTCAGCAGTTCCCACCCAACCAGTATCAGAAACATTATCAGCCTCGGTTTGTGCCACAGCAACCATATGTGCAATATAATCACTACCAGCAGAATCAATACCCTCCACAGCAACCACACCCTCAGGGAAGGGGTGGTGGAAACTTCAGAGGAAGAGGTAGAGGAGGAGGCTTTGGTAGAGGGAGAGGTCAAATTACATGCTATAATTGTGGAAACAAAGGTCAATATGCCATAGATTGCCTCAAACCCGCAAAGACATGTTCATACTGTAAGGCTCAGGACCATAATGTGGAGCAATGTCCCCAGTTGATCGCAAAATGGAAAGCAAGGACCATCGTTGTTATCGGATAAATCTACTCAATCGGAATCAAGCCAGGTCTCCCTAGTCCAAGTGGATCTAGAACAAATCAAATACACAATAAAACCTACTTTCCTCGATAAAAAAGAAATGCAAATAAACATATAGATCACTTACCTGCAATATGCAAATCCTCTTCTCTCTTTGTTGATCCAAGCTCCAGAATCTTCAGATCTCCAACCGCAAAACCCTCTAGAGCAAGTGGAAACAAGAAAACAGTATATGTGTATCCAAACATATAATTGATCTAAGCTAACAGTTAAGGAATAAATCTCTAAACATTATTAACACAATAACATTTATGGAAAGAGATATGTATTAATGTAATCAAAGAGATACATATAATTACAAAAGGTAGGAATGTCACAACCAAGCCTTAACACTGCAACTTTCCATCCAACAATCCAAGCCAAATTCTCCAAAGAAAGATAGTAAACCTCCCAAAGGATGATAGGGATCACTAGAAATTCCACTAGCATAAAAGTACCATAGTCCTTCCTCTCTTACAAATGGAGAGAGGGTTTAATTTATAAGGCTAAAGGGATAGAGCAGGTTGAGGATTAGGAGGAGGAGTCTAAGGGATATTCCCTATAGGTTAGGAACCAAATCCCACCTCACCTATATGATAGGGATATACCTCCACCTCATCCACCTTCGAGAAGGGTCTCGAAGCTCCGTGTTTTTCCCTCAAAACACCACCGGCACACTTAGTAGGAAGGGAAAAAGCATCATTGGCACACCTAGAAGTGGGAGAGAGAGCGTCGGCATTGGCACACCTAGCATGAATGGAAAGGGCATTGACCTTCCAAAAGAGGGGAAAAAGGTATAAACAACCTCAATATCAACCCAATTTAGCAGAAAGAAATTTGGGGATTAGGAAAAGGGTTAACACATGGATCAAGAGTGCAAGATTTTGGTGTAACAATCGTAGGACCTAACCCTGCACAGAACCCAAATCCAAATCCTAATATGAATGTTCAGATGATTCTGTCTAAACCATGAGATCCAAACATTTCTATCGTAACACGAGGAGATGCTGTGACTGGATCTAATCAGGATAAACCACAAGAACAACTCCATCTGCAGGTACGGCTCGCGGCGTAGAAGAAGGTGCCATTCGACGTCCAGAAACAGAAGGAAGTACTCTTAGAGGTGCAACCAGAATTTGTGGATCCAGAAGAACTGTCGACTCTCAAAAGAAGTCAGGGACATGCCTGAACAATTTCAATGCATATTTCAAAAGAACGTCCCACAAAAGGTTGGTAAGCTCAAGTCCTTTTTGTCTAGTTTCTTACGCTAATACAAGATAAATATGTTGTCGCAGAACTAGAGACAATGATAGAATAAACATCCATAGAGCCACTACCTGAAAATAAATTTAACCAAGTAAGCAATAAATTCAAAAGTGGATGCAAGTTAAGAATGACTGCATAGATAGGCGACTACGACATGGATTACATCATCTTAGACATGGGCTTTGGTGTCAATATTTTGACGTGAAAAACTTGGGAAAGTATGGGCAAGCCATGTTTGGACTAGTCTCCTATCCAGTTGCGACTTGCAAATCAGGCGAAGGTCCTACCCATTGGCCGGTTGAGTCCGGTTCTTATCGATATTGAAGGGTTGCACACATTTGCGGACTTTGAAGTTATTAACATTGTTGATGACACGAACCCATACTTTTAGCTGGAATATTTCACCTTCTGCGGACAGTAAAGTGTTCCAATGGTCTGAATGGTTCAGATCCAGAAGAAATGAACGACAAAGGTTGAAGACCCTCCCTGGATGCTGTAGATACCTGGAATGTGATTCTTCAATATTAACCCTGTGTACTTGCAATCAAATTAAACATGCAAACACATCAAAGCTGCCAGAATATAATCTACCGATCCATGTCAGTGACTAAGGAATCTAACAACATATACATGTGAAATCAAACAACAATAGTAATGTGGGACGGAAATTAGCTTTGCATTAAGATAAAATGGAGAAGTTTACAACCACTTAATCCTTAGTGTTGACATGCATATCCATGAAACCAAACACTCTCATCCCCATAAGCTCCAACTTTTTCTCTCTATGCTCTCCAATGGCTTGGGCCAAGTAATCAATCCAATAACATAATAATACCTTAAGACTTCTCATCTCCTCAACCATGGACATGAGCTTGTATTTATAAGGTTCAATGGATAGGGATGGTTGAGATATTTGTGGATGAGGTTGCCTCTGAGATCCTAGGATGAGGGATCTCGAGATCAACTAACCCACAATGATAGGGATAAGGGAGGACACGAGGCTCATGATCTAGAAGCCTCGAGAATCTTCTATTTTTCCCATTTTACCTAGGGTACCGCTTTTCTCCTTCAATGACAGAGCGGTTCAGGTAAGAAATGCTTATGGACTAAGGGCCATAAGTGGTGGCACCACTTGTGGATAACAAGGCATAGGCAATGCAAGCAAGGTACCACTCTTGGATAAAGGGGAAGGCGCAGTGCTAAGCATTTTTGTGAAAGATTGAAAAAATGGTATGAGTTTCCACTCCAAGTGCTGGGATTCAGGGAAAGTAGGTATGTTAAGAGTCTTATCACATGATGGTGACAAGATTTTGGTATAACAGGATGCCCCTCAAAGCATGAGTCTTAGAGGGATACGATAAACGAGAGCTTTGAGAGAACAAGTGATCGCTACGAGGTGAAAATGTCGGCTCGATCAGAGTATGTTGTCAAGAAGGAATCTATAGTACATCAGTATGTTGACTCATAGACACAAGTAACCAACTCATGGCTGTAGACCAATACAAGGCAGGTCCATGAGAGGAATAGACAAGCATGGCTACTAGAATACAGCATAGATCCATGTGATAAAGGACTCAAACTTGGACATAGCTATCAGACATACAATGTAGATCTATGTCATATAGACACAAATTTGAGCATATCCATGACCATACAAATGTGGATCCATGCTAGATATACAAAAATCCATCACAACCTGGGGAAAAGCAATGAGCACTTTAAACAAACACCCAAGGTCTTTGTCTCGTCTTCCACAAAGTACGATTCTGTCCATGTGATTACAATGATTTGAATTCGAACATGGTAGAAACCACTTGATTACCGGCCAATGATGTGAACCATTAACAAGTGCAAGGGAGATCACCATTGATGTCAATGATTCCCAAGGTACCCTAGTACAATCTACTGAGTGCAAATAGATGTCCTAATGTCGAACACCCAATTGATTCTATCGATCAAAGGTCAATGATGTGAACCTATGTCGAGAGCGAGACAACCTGTCATTAAGGCATACATATCTCAAGGTACCAAATATTGTTTCTAATACTATTTCCTGGATGATCAGATGATGTCGATGGGAAACAGCCTCATCGAGGGAGGGCCATGATGAATCCCACATCGATGACATGAAACTCGTAACATAGTTCTGGAATGATGTGAATGTAGTAACCATAAGACTGACTCAAAAATACTGACACAAAGACTGTGTGGATTGCAGAGGTAAAAATTCTTCAAATCCCCTTTGAAAATCGGGCGACACGACAAAAATACTTGGAAGCATGACTAAATAGGACAAACACACAATGCGACCGTGGACAATGCATTCTTTTGAAAGACTCAAAGGAGTGACATGACTCATGAAAGTGGATCGTCGCGGAGATCAGCTGAATACCCAATTGACTGACATGATGTGCAGACAAGTGCCATGTTCAAAGGTAACGACAAACAACTGCCATTATTTACAAAATGATTCCATTCCCATTTCCCCCATCATGGTTGATGAGTGTCTCTTTTCAGTTTTACAAGTTCAAAGAGGGTAACAAACACTCGATATAGCTTGTCGAAAGACAAGTCCAAACTCATATGTTCTACGAACCTAAGAGAGGAGGGGTTCGTTCCCAAAATGGGTCTCTAAATGTTTAATTTAACGAGTCCACTAAAAGAAAAATCGGTATCGTTCATGTTTAGAGAGTCTGAACGATTACGGAAGAAAACTCCACAGGGGTCCTTTTTCATATGATTTAGTCTCTAAGGCCCAAAAAAGTGTAAAATCATACCTTAGAGAACTCTTCCAGTCATGATTGGCTGGAGTGTTCCTTTTTCGTAAATAGTCCTATCCGAACTGAAAAAGAGATAACCTACCGTCAGACGGACGACTCTTCAAATGATTTAACGAGCATGAAGAAGACAAGATCGCTCGACAATATTTTCGTATTTAAGGAGCCTAAAAAGAGTTTAAAGAGGACTCCATTAACCTTTTCATGTTTGAAACCAGAGCACGAAAAATTAATAAACTAAGCTCAAACCACTTTTCATGTTTTAATCAGAGCACGAAAAATGAAAAGTAAGCTCAACACCATCTTACTGTTTTTAATGAGCTCGAAGATCAGTTGAAAGAATGCTCAGGGATTGGTTTCATTTTTATGCAAGGTTGAAACCAATGGGTAAACTATGCTTGAAAAATCCCATTAACATGATATACAAAGGTTGGAATCTTGTCCCCAGCATGATTGCTAGCGAAGCCTACCCCTAGCATGGTTGCTAGCGGCTTGACATGCCCCCAAGCTTCGTTTCATTTAACGTTGATTCTTCTTCCATACCCAACCTAAAAACCTAGTTACTAATGTGAAAATGTTCACCAGGGGGGTAGGAAGAATGATAATCGAGAAGGTGAAAAGAAGGTTCAAGTTCTAACACTAAAGTGAAGACTCGACTCAAGGGAAGGGGATCTATTTCATTTTTACACAAGCTTGAAATGAAAGGTAACTATGCTTGGAACATGGTTTCATTTTTATGAAAGCTTGAAACCAAAAGGTAAACTATGCTTAAGGAAACCTACTTCATTTTTTAACGAGCTTGAAATAGAAAATGAACTATGCTCAGGAATGATTTCATTTTTATGAAAGCTTGAAACCAAAAGGTAAATTATGCTTAAGGAGATCCATTTCATTTTTTAACGATCTTGACATAGAATGGGAACTTTTCTCATAACATGGTTTCATTTTTATGCAAGCTTGAAACCAAAAGGGTAAACTATGCTTAAGGAGTGGTAAACTATGCTTAAAGAGTGGTTTTATTTTTTAACGAGCTTGAAACCAAAAGTAAACTATGCTCTAAAACTTGCTCCTAGCCAACATGATATCAAGAGGTTGGTAGGTTGCCCCCATTACATAAAAGCTAGCGGCTTAGATCCATTATGATTTCCATAGACTAGAACCATGCCCCCCATTTTACCTATGATGGGAAAAATCTAACTAGAAGAGGGGGAAGGAATTACAAGAACATGCGGCACATTCAGGACAATCTGATTACTAGGAGTAATGCGATGGTCAGGTGCAACAAAGGAAAGCTTATCAATGGTCACCATATTCCCATCATGGGGGAAATGCATAACTCTAAAAAGTGTGGACACAACATCCTTCATGGCATAAACATAATCACGTCCAAGAGCAGATTGAAATCTAAAGGACCTTGGACCACCATAACATCAATGCAAACAGTTTTCCCTCCTAATGTAATAGGCAAATAAGGAAGGGTCCCTAAAGGTGCAATAGGTCTTCGATTAAAATCCAGTATCTGGTCGGTGGGTGGCACAAGCTGAGGAGAACCTAAAGCTTGCCAAGCAATTGAGGATAGAATACTAACAAAAGCCCCTTCGTCAACAATAGTGCGAAGTATCCGCCTAGTAGTAACATTCACAACTATCTGGAAAGGAACACTCAAATGAAGACGAGACTCTGTTAGGTTACTCCAGTCAAAGGAAATAACCTCACTACTCGGAGAGGGTTGTGTCGAAATAGACAAAATTTCCTCTTGTCGAGAACGATTAGAATGAAGCATAAAAACTTCAGCAAGTTTCAGTTCATTCTCTACTAGAAGAGAAGAACAAGATGAAGATTTGGTCAAAGAGATGACTTTAGTCTTAACACTCTCTGATGAAAGAGCGGGATCGGGTGGAAATGACATCGACTTGACCACTTCACTCTCCGAAGGAAGAGTGGGATCAATCACAGATAAATCTGAATTGACCACTTGGTTAATCAGTGGGGAATCGAGGGATAACTTACTATCACTTGTTGGAATCACCTGTTGATGATCAGTAATATTTTCCAACCAACGTGAAGCTTCATTCATGCTTGGACAAAGAAAAGTACGATGCATAGCCTTGCATATCAAACAAGGATACAAGACTTTACCCTTATGACCTTTTACCAATGGGTCACTGGTTGAGGGAGTATCGTCAACATGATGATCAAAGGTTGATGAAATATACGGTTTGGACCTTTTATACCACTCTTCTTGTACACGGGAGAGACCGGGACACTCCTTAAGAAGGTGGTCCCCCTTGCAAAGCATACAAGGGAACTTGGGTTTTTCGAGTGTTCTCTTAGAACGAGCACCATCAAGAGAAAATGGTTGCTGCTTTTTCTCTTTCTTATCCTTCTTCTTCTTACTCTTCCCTTTCTTCTTCTTCTTATCCACATGACTACTAACCATAGAGCTTTGGTCAAGTGAAGAAGAAGAAAGGGATGAAGCAATAACCGATGAAGAAGGAGGGGATTAGGTCGAGGTCGATCCTCTCCCAGAGGAGAGGTGACATTTGAGACATTAGGTGTAACAAGAATTACCAGATTAAATAGCCAGACCGGTAATCCTATAGTTAATCCAGGAAGGTTTAGAGTGGCAATAAAGGGAGGACCAATACCTTCACTTGGAGGGAATACAAAAGGTACACCTTGGAAAGGGACCTCTTGAGTGGTAGTCCCATATTGGGATGACATCTCTAAACTCTCTAATAACCCCCTAACTACCACGCACAAGCAAGTACTACTCAAACTAAAAGCAACAAGAAAACATGTGAAAGGAGTGGATAAGAGTCAGGAACCTCACAGTACATGCCAAAAGGATAACTCAGATGGTTTGAAGATTCCTAAAATGGTCTCCCGATATACGCAAGGTACGAGGCAGCTCAAATCCATTAGAGGAAATTTGGGGTCTAAAATGGGCCTTATAAGAAAACGTGCCAAAATAAGTTTTTGTGAGTTGGAATTCAAGAACCAATAGAATTTCAATAAAATAAGTCAACCATAATGGTTGAATTGACATATTTGTCATTAAAAAAAACTACTTTTTTTGTTCGTATTTTCGACATATCTCATTGTGTTTTTACTCAAATTTTGATCGGTAGAGCTCGTTGGATGTGGAATTTGATTCCACATCCAACGAGTGCCCACACTGCATACTTTTGACAGACCCCACTACCCCAAAAACAAGAAATACCTGAAAAAACGTGATGATGATGTCATCATCACATTTTTCAGGTATTTCTTGTTTTTGGGGTAGCGGGGTCCATCAAAAGTATGCAGTGTGGGCACTCGTTGGATGCGGAATCAAATTCCGCATCCAACGAGCTCTCCCGATCGAAATTTGAGTAAAAACACAGGGAGATATGTCGAAAATACGAACACAAAAAGTAGTTTTTTCTTTCTTCCTCCAAAATTAATCAATATTATTTTATTATTTTAACTATTATTTTATTATTTTACTTAGGAGGCCCATTTTAGACCCCAAAATTCCTCTAATGGGTAGTAGTGATGTCTAATGCATAACCGTTCACAAAGGGCCTTCCTATATACAATCGAGTATGTGAAGTACCTTTCTATATACCTCAAGGGTACGTGAAAGGCCATTTGATATACCGACGATACGTGGAAGAACCGTGCGAGTCTCGGGATGTAATGAGGACAAATAACGACAGCTCCTATGCTTAACGACACCCAAACATGTCTCTAACTTATCACTCAAATTGCTAAAAGTTTTAACCTAGTACTACTGTTAATTGTATCTTGTGTGTTTATGTGGAACCATGTATTGATGTATTTGTAACTTCAGAATGTATTCATCTATGTATCTTATGTATTGTAACCCGATGTTTATTCTGGGATGTATCTATAATGTAATTGAGTCATGTTGTCATGCCCCGATGTTCCGATCAGGAACATCAATAATGTAAACAAGTCATGTCAAGTCAATATGGGTAACCCTCCAATTGTCTAAGGGTTAAAGTCCCTGCAGTTCCAGGGCACTAGGGTTATTAGACTCTCCTAGTAGAGGTTGGCCCTGGTAGGGTTTTAGTCATGTCGAGATTAGTTTAAATAGAGAACTGGAGTCTCTATTTATGACACAAATTATACACACTCAAGTATAGTGCATAGTTGAGGAAGGAGAAGATACTGGGGCTAGACAAGAAGAAGATTACTACTGTCAGGAGGTCACTTACTGTTTTGGTGTTGATTCTATCTCTGAGGAAGTTGCAGGGTTTTCTCCATTTATGGTTTCCCCAAGGAAAAACATTTTGTTCATTGTCTCTTGTGTTTGATTGTTGTACTTGTTATTCTCTCAGTTAAAGATCCTAATAATGCTAGCTTAATGTTGAAAAACTAACAAGGTATCAGAGCTAACCTGAGAAGAAGACAGTGTGCAGCTGTGGGAACTAGGGCTTCCTAGTTTGTGGATCTTCCTCCACAGATTTTCAGAAAAAGTAAGGTGGAATAACTCTCCTCCTTAGGGTGCATATTTCTGTCGAAGCAGAATCCAATTCTGAGGTTTTTTAGTTTTGGACCCGGCACTGCTATTGAAAATTAGGGCTTTTCACAGAAGAGGAATTTTTCAGTGAGCCTAGGCCTAGATTGATCTCCTCCCCAAAATCGAAGTTAGGGACAAATTTCAAGGCATTTGGGTGGAAATATCTCCGGAAAAGAAAAACCCTAATTTTCTCTTGATCCAGTACTGCGGGATTTCAGCTCCAAATCCAAATTTGACATCTTAACCTAGTAAGATCTAAATATTTTGTATTTCCATTTGAGGTTCTCAATTTAAGATGTCTCATCATACCAAGCTTGATGAAAATCTTGAGGGAGCTGATAACTTCCGAGCCTGGAAGTATAGGATCTCCCTGGTCCTGGAAGAGAATGAATTAGACTCCTACATCCATGAGAAGGTTCCAGTTCTAGAGGGAGATGAGGAAAAAGCCTTACATAAGAAGAATATGGTTATGGCAAAGAGGATCATTGCTGATTCTATCAAGGATCACCTTATACCTCTGGTGTCCTCTCTTAAGACACCTAAAGCTATGTTTGATGCCCTAACCAAATTATTTGAAGGGAAGAACATAAACCGGAAGACGAATCTAAGGAATCAACTGAAGAATGTGAAGATTCAGAATGTAGAGACCATCTAGTATTACTTCACAAGGGTTTCTCAAATCAAGGAACAATTAGAAGCTGTAGATGAAGAAGTGGAGAATGAAGATATTATGATGACAACTCTGAATGGCCTTCCTAAGTCATGTGATTATTTTATCCAAGGAATCTGTGCCAGAAAGAAATTAGTCAAATTCAGCAGACCATGGGAAGAATGTTCTCAAGAAGAAGCACGGATAGCAGCTCGAGAAGAGAAGATGGGAAGTGAAGACCAAGCTCTCACAATTCACTCCAAGAAAGGTAGAAGAAGTACTCATCACTCCAAAGGTAAGAACCCTCATCATAGAGATAACAATAGAAATAACCTATCTAGATTAAGATGTTATACATGCGATGAGATAGGACACTCTGCAAAAGACTATCCTAAGAACAAGGTCCACTCTCATAAGAAGAAGGGGAACAAAAGAATACATCATGCTCATGCTGCAGAGGATGATGAGCCATCCAAGAAAAGAACCAGATAAGAAAGTGAAGATTCTTCAAGCGAGGACGAATATGTTTTGATTTTCTCTCTCACAGGTAACATTACTCATGGAAGTGATGATTGGCTTATAGACAGTGGAGCTTCCAAACATATGACTGGATTCAAGGAATCCTTTGTGAGACTGTCAAAACATGAATCACCTCACAAGGTGAAACTAGGAGATGACTACCAATATCCAATAAAAGGTAGTGGGGAATCTTCGTATAGGCTAGAATCTGGAAAGTCTCTAACAATGAAGGAAGTATTGTTTGTGCCAGGACTCAAGAAGAACCTTCTCTCCATATCAGCATTGGATGCAAAAGGAATGAGGGTTGCATTTATATATGGTCAAGTCATCATGTGGCCAAGAGGAAAGACTATCGATGATGCAGTGGTAATTGGAAAACAAGAAGGAGGTTTGTACAAATTGAAGGGCCATCCAGAACAAGCTTTGGTCCATGACACAATAGAGTCAAGTGAACTTTGGCATAGAAGGCTTGCACATGTGCATTACAAAGCACTACCTATTGCAAGCAAAGCTATTGAAGGTCTTCCAGAATTCCAAGCAAAACATGATGGGGTCTGCAAAGGATGTGCGAAAGGAAAGAATACAAAGAAGACATTTCCAAGCAGCAAAAGCAAAGCAAAAGGAATCTTGGAAATCATCCACTCTGATGTATGCGGCCCTATGTCATCAAACTCACTAAGTGGGTACACATATTATGTTTCTTTTATTGATGACTTTTCTAGGAAGACATGGGTTTACTTCATGAAGAACAAAGACGAAGTATTTAGCAAGTTCAAGGAATTCAAAGCCTTGATCGAGAACCACACTGAAAATAAGATCAAGACTTTTTTATTAGATAATGGTGGAGAATTCACTTCGAATGAATTCAAAGATCTAAGCAAAGAATCAGGGATTAAGAGGGAGTTGTCCACTCCTTATAATCCACAACAGAATGGGATTGCGGAATGGAAGAATAGAACTATCATGGAAGCTGCAAGAGCCATGCTTCATGTTCAAGATCTTCCTATGCATATTTGGGCTGAAGCTGCCAGAACAACGGTGTATGTACAGAACCATACTCCACACAAAGTGCTCGAGAACAAAAATCTTGAAGAAGTCTTCTCCGGCAAGAAACCAAAAGTCAGCCATCTCAAAATATTCTGTTGTCCTGTGTACATACACATTCCGAAAGAGAAGAGAACAAAATTAGATCCTTCAAGAAAGAAGGGTATATTTGTGGGATATTCTGAAAGCTTGAAGGCTTACAGAATATATTTCCCAGGATACAAGAATATGGACATCAGCAGGGATGTGACATTTGATGAAGACACAGATTACAACAAATCCAGAAAAATACCTGCTAAAGAACCTGAAGAAGCAAAAGCACCCAGAATTCATGATACAACCATGAATGAAGAAAATCAAGAAGAAGATCGAGATTTTGAAGAACCACAAAGACTTGTAGATCCACCTCTGGAGAATAATCCTCATAAGAGGAAACCTGCTTGGGTACAAGAACTTATCCAAGGTGCAGAGAGATATGGGGCTCTAGAAGAGAACCACAGAGAAAGAAAGAGGACCAAATCCTACTCCGAGTTTGTAGCTTTACTATGTGATTTCATTGATAAAGAACCTTCCAGTTATGAAGAAGCAGTAGAACAGAAAGAATGGAAGGATGCTATGATCGAAGAATACCAATCGATCATGAAGAATGATGTTTGGGATGTTGTCCCAAGACCAGAACAGAATTCAATTGTAACTTCCAAATGGATCTACAAGATGAAGCATGCTGCAGACAGTAGCATTGAAAAATATAAGGCAAGATTTGTGGCTCGGGGGTTCTCTCAGAAAGAAGGAATAGATTATGAAGAAACCTTCGCACCTGTAGCTAGATACACTTCCATCAGATCGGTACTTGCTCTGGCTGTAGTAATGAAATGGAAGATACACCAGATGGATGTCAAGACTTCCTTCTTGAATAGTGTAGTGGAAGAGGAAGTGTATGTAGAGCAGCCACTCAGTTTTGAGACACATGACAGAGAGTCTCATGTATGCAGGTTGAATAAATCCCTGTACGGTTTGAAACAGGAACCTAGGACCTGGTACGGTAGAATTGACAGCTTTCTATCTAGTTTGGGCTTTACCAAGAGTAAAGCATATTCCAACCTTTACTACAAGGTTGAAGATGGCAAGCTAGTGATGCTTCTACTATATGTAGATGATTTATTTATGACAGGTACAGATGGGTTGATTACTGATACGAAGAGAAAGCTTGCTGCTGAGTTCAAAATGAAGCACTTGGGGATGATGCATTACTTTCTAGATATGGAGGTGTGGCAGAGTGCAAATGGAATCTTCCTTGGACAAGGGAAGTATGCAGTAGAGATCCCTAAGAGGTTTGGGATGATGGACGGCAAGGCTATGGCCACACCTATGGCATCAAACCTAAAGCTATTGAACGATGATTCATCAGAGTCGGTTGATGCTACGATGTATCGTCAGATGATTGGGTCATTGATGTACCTGACAAACACAAGACCAAATATTTGCTTTGTTGTGAACACCTTGAGCCAGTTCCTAACAGATCCAAGACATGTTCACTTGATTGCTGCAAAGCATATTCTGAGGTACCTGAAGGGTACAATTGATTATGGGCTCAAGTATGATGTGAATCAGAAGATTAACCTGGAAGGTTATGTTGATTCAGATTGGGCAGGCAGTGCCATCGATAGGAAGAGCACTTCAAGGTGTTGCTTCAGTATGGGATTAGGTGTGATCTCTTGGTTTAACAAGAATCAATCCTGTGTGGCACTGAGTACAGCTGAAGCAGAGTATGTCACAACTTGTTCAGCTAGTTGTGAGGCAATATGGTTGCGGAAGCTACTGTATCATTTATTTGATCTCTATTTGGATGCTACTTATATACATTGCGACAACCAGAGTTGCGTAAAGTTGTGAGAGAATCCAGTGTTCCATGACAAGTCGAAGCATATCGAGATCAAGTACCACTATATGGTGTAGAGGGGAGCAGTGAAGCTCCAGTATGTTGCGATGGAGGAATAGATAGATGATGTATTGATAAAGCCATTGGCTAGGGTGAAGTTCAAGTACTTCAGGGAGAAGGTTAGTGTTCTCCAGATAGAGGTTTCCTACAAGGGAAAGTGATGAGTCCCATATCCATTCTGACATGGTGAGAGCATTGGTTCCTTCCATGGTCAGATGTAAGGGTTGAGCCATTCTGTCATGGTGAGAGGATTGGTTCCTTCCATGTCAGATATGAGTGCTAAGATCCATAGCCATTTTGACGAGTATTTCAGATATAAGGGCTAAGCCATTCTGTCATGGTGAGAGGATTGCTTCCTTGCATGTCAGATATGAGTGCTGGCCATTCTGTTGAGTAGGACAGATGTAAGGGCAATTGCCATTCTTTGAATGGAGTTGCCTAGTGAGGTACTAGGAGAACTCAGTCTAGGACTGAGTAGCCATTCTGATGTGATAGAGGGATGTGTTCCCACTTGATCAGATATAAGGGATGAACCATTCTATCATGGCTAAAGGATTAAGTTCCTCCCATGTCAAATGTGAGTGTTGGCCATTCCGACGAGCAGGTCGGATGTAAGGGCAACTGCCTTTCTCTAGGAGAATGGAGGCACCTGGTCAGTTACCACGTAGCTCAGTTGAGGAGGACTGGGGGCCATTCTGATGTGACTATAGGATTGGTTCCTACAAGATCAGATATGAGTGCATAGCCCTTCCATAATTGTGAGCAGGATGTGTTCTTTCCTGGATGGATGTAGGTGCAGAGCCTTTTCATCATTGTGAGTAGGATGTGTTCCCACCTGGATGAATGTAAGTGCAGAAATATTTCATCATTGTGAGCAGGATGTGTTCCAGCCTAGATGAGAGTCTTTCATCATTGTGGTAGGATGTGGGTCTAGCCTGGATGGAAGAACAGAGATCTTCCATCATTGTGGTAGGATGTGGTTCCGGACTGGATGAAAGTATGGAAATCTTTCATCATTGTGGTAGGATGTGGTTCCAGCCTGGATGGAAGTACAAAACTCTTCCATCATTGTGGTAGGATGTGGTTTCGACCTGGATGGAAGAACATAGATCTTCCATCATTGTGATAGGATGTGGTTCTAGCCTAGATGGATGTGAGTACTGTGCCTTTCTGACGAGTAGGTCAGATATAAGTGTTGAAGAAGACCTACATGGAGGCTAGGCCTACAACCAGCATGAAAAAGGGCTGGCTCTGTAGAACTTCCTATGACGAGAAGAATCATGAGATAGCACTAGTGATGATCCATATCCAGTGATGATGGCCAGTGATGATTCAGATCGAGTGATGATCCAGATCCAGTGATGATGATCCAACAATGATGATCCAGAACCAGTGATGATGCCCAGTGATGATCTAGATCCAGTGGTGATGTCCCGTGATGATCCAGATCGAGAGATGATCCATATTTGAAGATGAAGAGGAATTGAAGATGAAGATTACTTGAAGACTCAGAATACTTGAGATGCAGAAAATGAGATGATCTAGCTGATACAGAGAAGAAGACCAGTACTAAAAATTGTGTCGAAAGAATACCTTCCTAGTTAAGAGGGAGTGTTGATGTATTTGTAACTTTCAAATGTATTCATCTATGTATCATGCTCTGATGTTTCGATTGGGAGGATCAATAATGTAAACAATTCATGTCAAGTCATTATGGATAACCCTCTGATTGTCTAAGGGTTAAAATCCCCGCAGTTCTAGGGCACTAGGGTTATTAGACTCTCCTAGTAGAGGTCGGCCCTGGTAGGGTTTTAGTCATGTCAGGATTAGTATAAATAGAGAACCGGAGTCTCTATTTATCACACAACTTATACACACTCAAGTGTAGCGAATAGTTGAAGAAGGAGAAGATACTAGGGCTAGACAAGAAGAAGATTACTAATGTTGGGAGGTCACTTACTATTTTGGGCTTTTACTGTTTTGGTACTGATTCTATCTTTGAGGAAGTTGCGGGGTTTTCTCCATTTATGGTTTCCCCGAGGAAAAAAACTGTGTTCATTGTCTCTTGTGTTTGATTGTTGTACTTGTTATTCTCTCAGTTAAAGATCCTAATAATGCTAGCTTAATGTTGAAAAACTAACACCATGGAGTGAAAACTTGAAATTAAAGAATATGCATACTGATCTATATGATAATGCAAGTTTTCCTCTTCAATGAAATTATACCTAAGAGAGGGAGAGAGGTTTACTTTTCTTCCCAAAAATGCACGCTCAAATGCAAATGCAATTCTATCTTTTGAAACGAAAAGTGAAATATCAATGCACCCCAAACAATCTTCAAAGCAAATAAAAAAGAGATCTAGAGAACATTTAACATAAATAAACCAGAAATGTTTCCTATCTTTTCATGCTTGAAAAAGATGCATAAAAACTTAATGGAAAGATGATTTCACTAACGTTTCCAAACAAAACTAACTCTAATGCACGCAAAGATGAAAACAAATATTTATTCTCAATGAAAGTAAGATCTAGAATTTCAAACAATCATGCACAAAACAAGAAGAAAATAGTTCAACAAACTTGTGAATAAAGAAAAAGAGAGAGAAAACTAAAACTTCTCTTTGAAATAGACAAGGAAATGAAGAACCAACCTTTCCTACCAAGCATTGAAAAAACCAGCATGTAGAAGGAAACAAAAATCACCCCAAGCAAAGAAAGACTCAAAACAACATGGATCACTCATGCATTCCAAGTAAAAAAAAAACAAAGCCTACACATGAAAATGAAATGTATATTTCCAATTCCAATGAATAATGTCTACAAAAAAGAGCAAGAGGTTTCAAGAAAAGAAAATAATGTAGAATCTAATGCAAGAAACACAAACTCTCTTTGAATGCAGAGGGAAAATAACAATCAAAGCAACTGCAGAATATACAATTCATGGCCTGGTCTAGAATAGGGCCTACCTGGAACCATGCAAATGAAGTTGTTGACAGGCAGTTTTGAGGCAGAACAACTCCTTACTCACTGGATTCAGGTGGTAGCACTACTTATGGCTAACTTGACTCAGGCGGTGGCACTGCTTCTTGTCAACAGAACATGTGTGGTCCCCTATAAAAATCCAAAACACAAAGAGAATGATAGATCAAGTCAGAAAAATACCAGATCAGGGTAAAGGCTGATAGATTGAGTATAAAAATAGAGCATAAAAGGTTGAAATGATTCAGAACTAAACAGATCTGGAAGTTTCAAACCCAAATTCACTGAGTCAGATAACGGATCTGACTGAAGAGAGTTGGAGAAGGAGCCTGGATTCGGACAAGAGTTGAAGAACTGAGGAAGATCAGAATAACTGATACATATATCTAGTTCCCTAGTGGAGTCACCAGATTTGTTAGCTGGAATATTTGCCCTTCTGCAAACAGTAAAGTGTTCCACTGGTCTGAATGGTTCAGATCCAGAACAAATGAATGACAAAGGTTGAAGACCCTCCCTGGACGCCGTAGATACCTGGAATGTGATGCTTCAATAGTAACCTTGTGTACCTACAATAATATTAAACACACAAACACATCAAAGCTGCCGGAATATAATCTACCGATCCATGTTAGTGACTAAGAAATCTAACAACATATACATGTGAAATCAAACAACAATAGTAATGTGGGACGGAAATCAGATTTGCATTAAGATAAAATGGAGAAGCTTACAACCAATTAAGCCTTAGTGTTGACATCCATCTCCATGAAACCAAACACTCTCATCCACATAAGCTCCAACTTTTTCTCTCTATGCTCTCCAATGGCTTGGGCCAAGTAATCAATCCAACAGCATAACAATACCTTAAGAGTTCTCCTCTCCTCAACCATGGACATGAGATTGTATTTATAAGGCTCAATGGATAGGGATGGTTGAAATATTTGTGGATAAGGTGGCCTCTAAGATCCTAGGATGAGGGATCTTGAGCTCAACTAACCCACAATGATAGAGATAAGGGAGGACACGAGGCTCATGATCTAGAAGCCTCAAGAATATTCTCTTTTTCCCATTTTACCTAAGGTACCGTTTTTCTCCTTCAATGACAGAGTGGTTCAGGGAAGAAATGCTTATGGACTAAGGGCCATAAGCGGTGGCATCGCTTGTGGATAACAAGGGATAGGCGGTGCGAGCAAGGTACCGCTCTTGGAAAAAGGAGAAGGCGCAGTGCTGAGCATTTTTGTGAAAGATTGACAAAATGGTATGAGTTTCCACTCCAAGTGCTGGGATTCAGGGAAAGTAGGTATGTCAAGAGTCTTATCACATGATGGTGATAGGATTTTGGTATAACACATACCCCACACTACTGGGGATAGATTGGACCATAGACAACCAGACCATTATAAACTTCAAGAAAAGGATTCTCTCATTTGAGGATGATGAGATGAGGGTAGTGTCACCAATTGATCCATTAGAGGGACAAAGATACGTTGAGCCTATCTACAATGAGGGATAGGTTGACTATATCGACAATATATACAATGGAAATTCCATGCAACAAGACTACATCAATCCAACAGTGGATGGAAACCTGAGCTGGAAGAGTGCTAGCTCCTGCACATCCAACTCAGGGGAAGCCTTGGAAAATTGGAAAAATATACTACATGAAGTCTCTATGAGGAGGTGCACAATAGTTACAAGGTCTGTACGACAGGTGGAGAATGATTTAATAGAGTTACCCACCTATGAGGGTTTACCTAACCTTGTGACCATCTTAACTAAGTTTGAAGGACTTGTAACAGAATCGCAGCACTTATCTGCGCTAGACCAGGTGCTAAAAGCTACACCTGCTAAATGGTGGGGGGCACACAAGCAGTCCATAACAGATTGGCCATAGTGCAGAAGATTAATGCAAGTCATATTCGTCAAAGAGGTCAACCTCGTGAATCACAAGTATTCAGGACTAAGAACCTTGTTGAACATATTAACCACTGTCGCACGGTATTTGTAGAGTACCTGTGACAAGAATGGGTCCATCATTTCATTGATACTTTGGATATGAAACCTAGAACTTGGTATGCATCTATGGAATTGCGACAAGGAATCCAGGATTGGGAAGGGCTTGCTAAGAAGTTCATGCACACATTTGAATTTGCTGATGAGAAACCCACAGTTGATGTTGTGCTTCAAACGATAAAGGAGAATATATTCATTGAAATGCCTATTGAAGAGGCCAATGCTCACCAGTGCAGTGTGACCATTCAGCAATGGATGGCTTGCTACAATCTAGCTGGAGACCCAGATGATGATCCGACTAACATAAACATACCAGAATAAGAGGGCACCCACACAGTAGGAGGAAGTGGTATTTCAAGTGACCATTTCCTTAAGCCGTTGAAGATTAAGAAAGTAAACATTGGGTCACCAGAGAACCCAAAGTTCGCTAATATAGGATATTATTGGGATGAAGAGACAACCGCAAAGATCACAGATTTGCTGCATGAGTACCAAGACCTATTCTCTACCAACTTTTTGGAGATGAAGGGGATAGTAGGAGATCTAGTGGAGATGAAAATACCCCTGTGACCAGATGCTAAACCTAGTAAGCATCAACCTTATAGGTTGAATCCAAATTACAAAGAAAAGGTAAAAACAAAATTGGATCGCTTGCTCAATGCAGGAATCATTGAGCCTGTTGAGGAGTCAGAATGGATCAACCCTATAATAATCTAGGACAAGAAGACAACAGGTGAAGTTAGAATCTGTGTCGATATGAGGAAGCTGAGCGATGCATGCCTGCATAATCCATTCCCAACATCGTTTACAGATGAAGTTCTTGAAAGCGTCGAAGGGCAAGAAATGTATTCATTCGTTGATGGATTCTCTGGCTATCATCAAGTTAGAATCATGAAGGAGGATTTCCACAAAATGACCTTCGTCGATGAATGGGGATGCTACCAGTATACGGTAATGCCCTTTGGACTCAAGAATTTACCTGCTATTTTTTCTAGAATTGTAGTCTCTGCTTTTAATGATTTTATTCATAAATTTCTTGAGGTCTTCTTTGATGATTGGACTGTGTTTGGTCTAGTAAGAGACCATATTGAGAGTCTGCGCATGATGTTGGACCGCTGTCGCCAATATCAGATCATGCTTAATTATAAGAAATATATATTCTGCGCACCATTTGGTGTTCTGTTGGGTCACGTCGTGTATCGTGATGGTATTTTGGTCGACCCAGAAAAATTAATATTATCCTCAACTTACCACCACCTACATTAGTCATGCAATTAAGATAAGTTCTAGGACACACGGGCTACTACATAATGTTCATCAGAGGATATGTAGATATCACTGCACCTATGGAGAAATTTTTGAAAAAGGATGAAAAGTTTCAATGGACGCCAGCTTGCTAGGAAATTTTGGACAAATTAAAGAACAAGATGGCCACTACACCAATACTTGTGTTCCCCTACTGGAAGAAGGAATTCCATGTTCATGTCAATGCGTCATCTGTTGCACTCGACATAGTCTTAATGCAACCAGGAGAGGGTGCGCTAGACCACCCTATTGCTTTTGCAAGAAGAAAACTATCAACCACAAAAAATAACTACACGACAATGGAAAGAGAATGCCTCGCCATGGTCTACTCACTTCAAAAGTTCAGACACTATTTGTTGGGTGGCCATTTTCGGATGTACACTGACCATTCAGCGCTCAAGTACCTAGTCAACAAGCCAATGTTGGGGACAAGATATATGTTGATGGCTTCTCTTCTTTCAATAATTTGATTTTGAGGTTGCTGTCAAGCCTGGTCGACTGAATGTTGGCCCAAACCACCTATCAATTATAGAGAGTGGTGAAGAGCCAACCAGCCTGGAAGATAATTTTCCTGACGTACAACTATTTGTGATCCACATGATGGACGGCTAGAACCATGAGTTTAAGGCCGTCATTCACTTTTTGAGCACAAGATATGCACCTGAAGGAATGTCAACTAATCAGAAGAAACAATTGGTTGTCAAAGCTATCGATAGTACATTAATTACAAGATATTTGTATAAGTTAAGCACAGATGAAATATTGCACCGCTGTGTTTTTTATTATGAATGACCCTGGGTAATAAAAGAAGCACATGCTGGTGTCACAGGAGGACACTACGTGAGAAAAGAAACTGTGCGTAAGATATTGCAGGTAGGACTATGGTGGCCAACCATACACATGGATACTAAAATCTTTTGCAGGCACTGTGATATCTACCAGAGAACAAGAAAACCGTCAAGCTGCGATGAGATGCTACTTGCACTGCAGATAACCCTTCAAGCATTCGACAAGTGGGAATTTGATTTTGTCAAACCGATCGGTCCACCGAGAAAGAGAACTAGTGCACACTAAATTATCACTGCGACAGACTATTTAACCAGATGGGTTGAAGATGCGCCTGCTAAAGATAGTACCGCTGCAACTGCAGCAAGGTTTTGTTTGAAAACGTAGTCACCATATTTCACTGTCCAAAAATACTACTAAGTGACCAAGGTATGCATTTTGTTAACAAATTGATTGCTGAGATGACTGCAGAGTTTCAGATCCAACATAAGAAGATGACACCCTATCATCCTCAGGAAAATGGAACAGTTGAATATTTCAACAAGATTCTGAAGAATGCATTAACCAAGGTATGCAATGTGCACCGAGATGACTGGGATTAGAAATCCTTAGCTATGCTATGGGTGTATCGCACAACTTGCAAGAGACTGATAGGACACACCCCATTTAGATTGGTGTATGGACAAGAAAATTTTGTGCCAACGGAGTACATTGTGTCGAACCGGTGTATTTTTGCGCTAACAGAGATGACCAACAGGGATGTTGTTGAACAGAGGTATACACAGCTCATTCAGATGGAAGAAGAACGCTTCATCGCAAGATTTCATCAGACAGTTGAGAAGCAGCGACAGAAATCATGGCATGATTACCATATCCAGATCAAACCATTCAAAGTCGGAGGACTCGTGTTGTTGTATGACAACAAATTTTTCAAACATCTAGGAAAGTTGAAAACACATTGGCTAGGGCCATACATGATCGTGCATATCACTAATGTTGACGTAGTAAAATTACAGAAACTGGATGGTACGTATGTCATGGGTATGGTGAATGGAAGTCTCCTGAAGACATACTATGATGGTCATAATATACCTGGTTAAAGTCACATTGCACATGAAAAAAAAGCAGGAAAAGGAGAAAAGACGTAAACTCTTCTATCGCACGTCTACGGTGGAACCAGCTGACGGCGCAGGAAAAACTGGAAAGTGATGGAAAAAGCAGAAATGACAGGCTCACTGGCATTAAAGTGTGAATATCTAGCAAATATTGAGGCAGTTATGACAGCTAAGTGTCATTATGACGAGATATGAGGAGAATGACGGTGTGATTTTTGGTCCCATCAACCATGACATAACTGCCATAAATGTTCTTATAGGTACAACGCAGTACTCAAGCTGTTGAGTTAATGAAGGAACACATTGACCGAGAAGCCCATGTGACCGATTAGACCTCAACCTCCCATCGCATGACAATTGCAAGACGCATTGGCGAGTATAAATACAAGGCTTCGAAATCAATCAATCTTTTACACACGCAGAGAGAGACAAGAGAACCAAAGTTGAGAGTTTATTGAGCCGAAGCCTGTCACGCAATAATCCAACACCCATGGTAATAGAGATCTCCAGTGCAAGTGAGCTATATGAAGTGACTATCTATCTGGTTTGTCCAATTGAGGAAGAGATTCAATCACCTAAAGTACAAGGACGAGAACTCGACCCGATGGTGTGATTGAGAAAGAAGCCTGTTCCTGGTTTGATCCCTGCTCGACCTCCTCGTTCGGGCATGAAGCTGACCCCTATTCAAAACCCACTAGCTACATCGGCATCACCTTTCATGGAACCGAGAAAGGCTGGGGAGAGAGCACCTAGAGAATCGTTTGGTCCACCACTGTCCAGGAGACGCAAGGCCAAGACCATTGTGGACAGCGTTGGGAAAGCGCCGATGGAGGAAGATGTGCTTGAGGAAGAGCTAATGGAGGACTCTCCACCCCACAAAGACCCACAAGCTGAGGAGCAAGATGAAAAATTCCCCCATTATGTCTGATCGAGGAGAGATTAGGAGGAGCCAGTGGAGCTTCCCACAAATCCAATGCAATTTTAGTATCACCTCAGATCCCTGAGCGTGCACCCCTTCTCATGGCCATAATGCCCAAGCTCTCCAAGTTGAATTTTGAGGATTTTGACAGTCGACTACAGGAGAGATTGGAAAGAACAAACTACATGGTCACAATTCAAACTAGACCAACTAGACCCTAGGTTCTTAAGCCAATGGAGTGGGATGCTGATGTCGACCAGGAAGGATTGATGAACTTTATATCCATGCCACATTTTAGCCACAGCCTACAGGCCAACACGTATGTGAAGCATCTTTTGTTTTTTTTCCATAAAGGGTTCTTATGGATCGATCGACCATACCCGATCAACGTTGAGCTGATTTCCTCGATCACAGGGCTCCCAAAGAAAGGACGTGACCCTGCATTGTATTTGAAACAGGGCAGGGATACCACTAACATGAAGTAGAATAATGGTCTGCAACGCGCAGTAAGGGGATTCCCCATTCCCTAGATCAAAGAAGTCAACATGTGGTTTTCTGTAAGGATCCTGTTGTGTAATCTATTGCACAAAATGAGTTTGAATGAATGCACTGTTGGAACGGTAGAGCTGGTTGAGCTATGCTAAAAGGGTGTGACTTTTAATTGACCACAGTTCTTGCTGAATGAACTAATAGATGACTCCAAGCATGCAGGAGGACCCCAAGTATAAATTTCACTACTCTTGGCTACTCATCCTGATATTGTTCACTTTGTGGGCCAACCCACCAAATTATATACAAATGGATGCCCCACTACCTTGCCATGGTGCAAAGTACCAGAGCCTATGGGAGAACAAGGAGAATAAGATCTACTAGAAGGATAGTAACATCAAAAAATTTCTACATTTTGTCAGGAGATCCCACCGAGTCCATGCTGCGACGATGCACAGGTATGCCACCTTCATAAATTTCCAGGAGGGTGCACATAATATGATCTTGGAACCAAGGAATGACCCATCCAAGCAAGCACACCAGGAAGGGTTCATGATCATTGATGATGATGTGGAATCCATTGTCAAAGAGTGGCTTGAGGAATGGTGTGGTCCACTGGAAGATCCACTTCCTGAAGAGAAAACCAAAAAGACCCACCAGCTAACCAAGGTGGAAACATTGACGTGGGCACTGATGCTGGAATTGGCCAAGGAAATTGTCAAGGAAACAATGAAGGAGACGATCAATGTAACGATGATAACAATGGAGATGGTGTCTCCCATTGAAGTGATGATTAGCAGATTCCTACTGATGAGGAGACCCACGACTGCCAAAAGGAACAACAACAATAGTGTGGGCCACAACACAAGAAGAGAAAATTTGACAGGAAGCTAACATGAACAAGTTGACTGAGGACAATGTTCAAGAGCTAGCAGGAATTGTAGCTGAGGTTTCCAATGAAATCCTTGAGGTGATGAACACGCAGCAAGTAAACTTGGTTGGTCAAGTTACAGGGCACCTTAATAAGCTTATCAAGGTCATTAATGATGTCAAAGCCACTGTCGAGGCCAAGACATGTGGCATGGATACCAACACCCCACTATTAATTCTAGAACTAGTTCCACCAATTAAAGTACAAATCCACGGGCACGCAATGGAGACAATGATGGAAAAAAGTGCATTTGATGATGCGGTCAAGGATTTTTCCACATTGCAGATTGACTTCTCGAAGCTTTCATTGGGAGAATTCTATGAGATACAATAGGCAGCTACGACGGAAATATGGCTGCGATAGAATGTTGTTTCCTATCAGGCAACAAAACCGTAGAGGAAGGCCAAGCAATGCAAGGCCCTTCTAAAGGAGAAAGAGAAATAAATTAAGGTGTGTGAGGATAATCGCATTGCATTAGCTGAAACCATTAAAAGCACAATCACAGAGTTACCACTTGAAGAGGGACAGGAAGATGAAGACTCAACAGCTAAGGTTTCTTGGATGGCACGGATCACAGCAAAAATGAAGAAGCAGGTTGAGGAACTGCAAGCAAGGAAGGTATCGAGCACACCTCCTGAGGTGCTCGAGGAGAGAAGAAGAGAAGTGTCTATGGCTTCTGGAAGGATAAGTGAAGGAGAAACATGTTGCACTAATACAGTTGAATCCATTTCCATGATATGGGAAGTGCTTCTGGAAGATGCGACTGCATAAAATATAAGGGAAAATGTGTGCAAAATTGAGGACAAAATTGTTGCGGAAAAGGTATAAATGAAGAAGCTGTCGTTTCAAGAGAAGGTTATAAAGATGGCAGAGATCAAGCAATTACAACAGAAATTCCAAGCTCTCTATGATCAAGAGCGGACAAGGGAGGCAGAAGTGGAAGTGCACCAGTTGAAGGCAGCGCAACTCACAGGCCTTATTCAGCCACTACAGCAGAAACTTCAAACCATTATGCAGTCAATAGAGGCAGGTCCTTCAAAACATATCAGTTCTGACCGAGTGGAGAAGTTGGCCACACAGGAAGAAGAGCTAACAGCAGAAGTTGCTAGAGTGCAACATATGGTGAAGGAATTTTAGGACAAGTTTAGTCCTCCCATGCATCCTGACCCTATGCCAGAAACATAAGTGGTTGGAAGAAACTACAGTTTTGTGGTAGGAAATTTTGTGAAGACTTCCCTTTTTTTTTCTTTGTGGCTTGGGACGAGCCACATGTGAGTGTTGGGGGTCTATTGGGCCAGGAAAAGTACGCAAGGAAGAATTTGACATGCAAGCAAGGAAGGAAAAGCGTGTGCGTGATAGAAGGGGAAAGTAGGTCAAGAAGGAAGCAGAGGAACCTGTGCAGAAAGATAGAACATGTGTGCAACAGAGGAAAAGCAAGCTTGTAGGAGTGCAAGTGGGTAATGGCTAGAAAGTGACAGATCAGGAAGATCGTGGCTGCTAAAGTCAATGTAAGCCAGTAGATGTTGCACATATGAAGGAATATATGTAAGTTAGGTCCTTAGTGCCTTTTGTCAGTCTATGACAACTTGAAACCATTTTTTATGGCTGATTACGACTTGTAACATATGAGCAGTATGTAGTCAAGCCTTCATGGTCTTGTAGAAGTTATAAATAGGAAGAACCCACTCTATGTAGGGGTTTTCCATTGTTGGTTGTTGATTTAACGATTATTGTTTTGTTGGTTGTGGTTTGTTGTCCATTCACAAAGTCACTCAGTTTTGTTAAGAAATATAGGGTTACCAAGAAGGAAGACTCAAAGAAGAGTCTGGTAGCAGTAGAAGGTTGTTGAGCCATGGATCTTGCAGCTGTCTGTGCAGACCGCTAGTAGAGGTAGAAGAGTCGATCCAGCCTATGTGCAAATCAGTAGGAACAGATAGAATAATAAAACAAAGAGCATGAGAGCAAGAAGATTGAGTCAGAAAGACATATATTAAGAACAATCTACAGATCGCAAACTGCAAGGTGCTATACACAATTTCTCATGCAAATGAAGAGCACCTTGGTGGTTTTTCCTAGATGAGTTTCCACATTATTTCCTGTGTTGAATGATTGATAACTGTTGAATTTTTATGTGAATGTCAATTAGTTGATTACTATATATTGATAAGTTACTGTTGAATGTATGTCTCCATATTATTAAGCAGTGAATGAATGAATGCTTAAAGAATTACTGGAATGTTATGTATGAGTTCATGGTCAAAATTCTAAGTTAAACTATAAGTCGGGCACTGTCTGTCAAGTGTAAGGAATCAGCTGTGTTGCACAAGTTGCACCAGTTGTTGAGAGTAAGGACAAGGTTTTGTCGTGTGTGCTCTGATATACAGTTGTACCCAGTGGCACAGTGATAGAATCCATCATCCTATCGCCTTTGTTGAGCACCTTGGTTGCGTGCCAAGGACAATAATCCCTCACCAACTACAGAAACATGGTTCTGGATGTTACCCATTAAGATACCTTGGGTGATACTGTGCCTTCCTTGTGGGTGTTACAAACTGAGATTTCTCTGTGGGGCCAATGTCTTGTGGTGTATTTTTTGTATTTTGGTAGTGTTGAACCATGGGTCGAGACAAGAAAGAGAAAAAGGCCAACAAGTGACTTTCCTATTGTGAAGTTCATTATCCCTCTGTAATCTATGGGTTGTTGTCCAAGTTGAATAAATTGAAAATAGAAGCTCAAAAGTGGGAGAAGTTAAAAAGGATTGAAGCGAATGAGGAGCTCAAGAAGATTGAATTGGAAATACAATCCCTATCTAAATTTGTGGATGAATTATATTTCTCGGTTGATAGGAAAGAGAAACTCCAGGATTTGGAATCAAAGCAAGGTGTCATTCTCAGGAAAAAAGAGGAGACTCTATGTCAAAAGAGTAGAGAAGTGTGGCTTAAGTCAGGTGATAATAACTCAAAGTTATTTCATAAGTGTGCTAATGAAAGAATATTGTCAAATTCATTTTTGGAAATAGCTTCTGATAAGGGAGAGATGTGTCCTGATCAAAATTCCATCAGTAAGGCGGCTATTGACCATTTTAAATCCTTGTTTTCACAACCCAAAGGTCTTAGTTTAATGGAAAGATTGAATCCTTTCCTGGGTAAGTTTATTTTTGAAGAACAGTTCACATTATTACTTGACAAATAAAAGACAGATGTCGTTGGGATTGTGCAAGAATTTTTCTCATCCAAGATAATAAAAAAATATGGATTTCTTCCTAAAGTTAGATTTAATGAACGCCTATGACCGTGTGGACTGGTCTTATCTAAGGCCGATCCTTATTCAAATTGTTTTATCTATGTATATGGTGGAATGGATGATAAGTGTCATCATTTTGGCCCATTTTGTAGTGCTTATCAATGGTGTGCCTTCCTAGTTTTTCAAAATCAATTGGGGGATTCAGCAAGGTTGCCCCCTTTCCCTGTATCTTTTTATCTTAGCAGTTGAAGGACTCAGCCTCCTTATTCAACAAGCCAAAAATCAAAATCTTTTTCAAGTTTTAAATATCTTTCAAGGGTTTTCAATTACTCATTTACTGTTTGTTAACGATGTCATCATCATTGGAGGGGGTTCTGTTGAAGAGTGGAAGTATTTATAGTCACTTATTTCACTTTTTTGTAAAGCGTTTGGATTAGAGGTAAGCAATTCTAAATCTTTTCTATTACTCTCTTGTAAAGATCAGTCCTATATTGACTCATTGCTCTCTATTTCCATATAAATCTGGTATTATTGAAGAAGGATTTAGATATTTGGGTTTCCTACCAAATCCCAATGGTTATGGTCCCAAATATTGGGAGTGGTTGGTAAAAATTATCATTTGGAAAATCATTGGCTAGTCTTGGCGTTATCTTTCCATGGGTGGCATATTAGTTATTGTCTCTTCTGTACTTCAAGGAATCCCAGTATATTGGATGTCTTCATTCTCTATCATGCAGTAAATTCTATCAACGATCAAAGCAAAGCTCTTCCATTTTATTTGGGCTTGAAATTTGGTGGATGGAAAATTTGATCTTGCATCCTAGGAAAACATGTCACTCCCTCGTGATCTGGGCAGCTGGGGAATAAAAAATCTAGGTATATTCAACTCATCTTTGAGTTCCAAATCCCTGTGGAGATCTTTATTCAGTTCAGGACTGTGGGGGAAACTTGTTAAGGATAAATATTTTAAAGGTTTGGATTCCTTCCATTAGCTGAGGGCTGGTCCAAGGCATAAATCTTTGGTTCCAACTATTTGAAATACTTTGATAAAAATCCTACTAATTATTTCAAAGGATCTGAGCTGGAAAGTTGGTAGGAGAATCCAAATTTTCTTGGGCATTGATCCAATCTGTGGAATAGGAGAGAAATGATTACTCTCTCAAAATATGGTTCAGGATCTTCAAAATCGAAATATTTATGTTTTGAGAGATATCCTTGAGATACTGTCCTCATTAAGTGGGAAGATTCTGCAGTTTTGGGATTGACAAGAAAGAGTGGAGGAATGGGATAGGTTCATATTTTCTCTTAAGCAAGGGAGTGTTTTTCTTTCATATTCCCCAGACAAGCTGGTTTGGATGTATAATTCCAGAGAAGGTTAGGTGACTGCAAATCTGGATTATAAATAAACTATCTCAGAGCATAACTCGTTTGAAGCCGAATGGTGGATGAAATGGCTTTGGAAGGGGACTCTTCCATTGAAAATAAGTTATTTTCATGGTTGTGTCTGAAAAACAAGATCCTGACTTGGGAGGTTTTACAGAGAAGAGGCTTTACGAGCCCATGAAGATGTTTTCTATGTAGTTTTAAGATGGATTTGGTTTCACATTTGTTTGGTGACTGTACACTATTTCTAGATATATGGCTATTACTCATGAATAATTTTAACATTCAGCATAGATGGGGAGGTGCTACAGTGCTTGATAATTTATAGGTTTGGTCTAGGAGAAAGGATCATTACAACCACCTCTCGTTTTTTGTGATGTGGTAGGTATGGAAAGCTAGGAATGCTTCCATTTTTTCTAATTTTCTTTAGAAAACTGAGGTTATTTATTTAAAGATCCTATCTTCATTTTCTGAATGGAGCAAAGAGACTTTTCCCAGTTTACGTAGAAATTACTCCTTTCCTTCTCTTTTGCATGTGCATCCAGTGGTCTTCTTTGATGGAGCAGTGTTGAATAGTGCTTGTGGTGTTGATATTGTTATTATGTTTGACAAAGACAAAACTTTTAAAGGCTGACTAAAGGTAGGAATGGGCACAAACACTTGTGCGAAGGTTATTGGTTTGTGGAGTCTTCTTTTTTTGCCAGATTATGGGGGATAAAGCATTTACAGGTTTTAGGAGACTCCCAAGTGGTCATTAATTGGGCTATGGACAAGGCAAAAATGAAATCTATGGTTCTTAATCACTAGCTAGACAGTATCAAAAATATGATGAATGGGTACAATTGGTTATCCTTTAACCATGTTTACATAGAACTAGAAAAGGAAGTGGATGCTCTCTCAAAACTTTCCTTGGGAGAAATGGATGGAAAAATTCAGTTTTATTTTTACTCTGCTAGAGTTGTTTTAAAAACAAGTCATTTAGTGATCTTTTAAGTAGTATCTTTGGGTTTCATCATTTTTTGGTGAACGAGTAAGACTTTGCTTTTCCTGGGTTGTATAATTAGTTTTTGTTGGTGGTTTGTTGATTTGATTGCATGCAATCGATAGTGATGGATGGTCAATTCTTATTGGGCTTTATCTAGTCAAGTTTTTGGCTATGTAGAGGGTGAAATCATGAATCTGGGTGTCTATTTGGGGGGGTGGCATGGGGTTATGAGAAAAGGAGTGTTGTTTTTGCATGTTTGTCAACTTTGAGCAAAGAAAAATTAGATTTGTGTTTAGAATTTCATTTTGTAGTAAAAACAAAAGTTGTAGAGAATTGTGTTAGCTTTCTATCGGTTATTTTTATACTTTTTTATTGGAGTTTGATATGTCATTTTTTCAAGTGTTTGATAGCATGTTATTAATTAATGAAATTATGATAAATAGCCATGTTTTTAGACACCATTTTAATCATTAGTCAACTATTGTTCATTAAAAACAAAATATGTTATGATGATCTAGACAGGTTGTACTAACATTTGTCTATAAGTTTGTATCCAATAGCTGTATGCAATAGTTATTAGAATTTTTTGAAGTGGACCAATCTGAAAAACTAGCATAAAACTGACATGTTTAGTTTGGCATGACATCTTCCCTAATTTCCAATTCAAAACCAAAAAAACTAAAAGTACCCTTTTGAAGACAACACATCAGTGTTTTCTACCATGATGTTTCCAATTTTTTTCACCGTGTCTTTAAGAAGTTATTTAATTTTCATTTCAATGAATTCTATTAAATTTTGAAGCAATCCAAACACCTTCTAAGAAATATAATAAATAAAATTAGTGGATCACACCAAATTCAACAAAATTCGCATCTATAGAAAGTAGATTGAATTATGCAACTAATGATATTATTTGTGAAGAGAAATTGTAAGTATTTGATATGATCTGATCTCTCCAAAATTGGAAGAAGAGTCAGAAATGAGATGGAATTCCATTTCTGAAAATTTACAGGTTTTCGGTTGAACTAATATTTTGGCCGAAAGTTAGTTTTAACAGACGGAAAAGTGTTTAGCCGAACTAATAGTTCGGCCGAAAAACCCTATTGAATTTTTTTCGCATTCATAAGAATCTTGTATACACATATTTTCTCATCTTTTAAAAGACCACCATCATACACATAAGAAGGCTCTTTTTCTGGTAAGTGTTCTTAAAACTTATCTTCTAAAGACTCTTTTTCTTTGATAGCAAACATTTTTTTGGAAAATTTGTTATGGTAAATTGTTATTAGAAACTATCTTCTCAGATGGAGCCTCTTTTTCTTTGATAGTAAAGATTCTTTTGGGAAATTTTTTATGGTAAAATAATTTTTTTATGGTAAAATCTTATTTTTAATGGTAAAATGTTTATAGTAAAATGTTTTTAGAAAGTATATTTTAAGGTGGAGACTTTTTTTCTTTACTGGAGATGTTTTTGGGAAATATTTTATGGTACAAATTTTCTTAAAAATTATGCACCAATTTATTCTATGGTGCATTTTTTTTTAATTATTTTGAGCAATATTTTATGGACAAGTCTTTTAAGGTGATTTTTTTCTTTGATGATTAAGATTCTCTCAAGGAAAATTTATTCTAAGGTGAAGGTATACATTGAATAATCATGGGAAACAAAAAAGTGCAAAAGAGGAAATGTGATTGCACTCAAGATGATGCCTTACATAATGAAAAGAAAAGACTCAAATACCATGAAAAAAAGAAACAAAAGAGTACATATATTGAAGACATCGTTAATGATGATGTAATTAGATACTTGGATCAAAATGTTGATGATATGAATGTTCAAAATCAAACTCAGGAAGAAATTGAACCAGGTATGTACAAATATTGTAAATTTGTTTAAAATGTAATAACTAGTTTTTGTAAATGATTGTATTTTTGAAAATAATTTGCAAATGCATATACGAATGTTGAAGATGTTGAACACATTCAAGACATTCAAGATGTTGAATACATTGAAGACATTCAAGATGTTGAAGATGTTGAAGACATTGAAGAATCAGAAAATGATGCAAATATTCAATACAACAGAGGTATATATATATATAGGTTATTAAAAGATTTAAAACCATGTAATTATAATTATAATTATGAGTCATATTTTTATGTTTCAAGTTAAGTATATTTGAAATATGCTAAATTAAAATTGAAATTGACATATATATAGGAGGCTTCATCATTGATGATGACATGTTACAAAATGTTGATAGAGAAAAATTTGGAAACACAAAACCTTACCATATTGTATGATATCGTACTGAAAATATGCGTGAACAATTTCTGGAAAAAGAATCAATGGCAACACAAGCTAAAATTTTGAGGTGTTTGTTAGTCTCCAAGAAGTTGAGGGAAGCTTGGTCATTATTGGGTATTCAAAAGAAGACAACATATTCAAAGGTGAAGCAAGATGTGTTCAAAAATATAGCCAATGCAATAAAAACTATTGGAAAATCCATAAAGAAATATACTAGTGTTGCACGTAGAATAATACAAACAAGGATTATTTCATCTAGTACTGGACAAAAACGTTTGACAACGTAGATCGCAAAGGTTATCAGAACTTCGCGTAAAACATTGTACAAATATAGAAAATTCCAATTACAAATAGATGTAAATGATGAGCTTCATTGTTGGGCAACTATCTGTAGACAACCCTATAAAGATAGGGTCGATGAAAGTGTTAAATCTATGATGCATGAATATTGGGTGGAAAATTATCGTGTTTCACCAAATGCAAGGGATGTGATACGGCAAAGAATATATTGAAATCAGTATGAAAGACATCCAAAACATATATTGGAGATGTCTCAAATACAATTGTTCAATAAATTCAAAGATGAACACAAAGAATTGAATTTGTTAATCAATACATTTGTACAACAGAAGCAATGGTATGTTAGACCTATCACTATTCCTGACACATGTTGTTGTCGCTATCATGTTGAGTTTGAATTATATTATGACACATTCCTTTGGTTTGGTAAAACATTTTGGTCAAATTCACCTCCTTCCACAATTCTTGCTTTTATATCTGAAATTCTATGTGAAAAAGATAGTCACGAGATATTTTACAACAAAATATGTGTCGGTGGAAAGAAATGTGATCATTGTGGAAATCTAGATTTATTCCACCATAAATATCCTATTGATATTAATGATCCGTCATTGTCAAATATAATAGTTGATCGGAAGAGATATGAATATGTCACTTATTTCCACAATTCTACAAGTTCTACAAACGCTCTTTCGAAAAGGATAGATTTACAAGAAGATAAAATCAATGTTACAGAGTTTTTGAAGAAGTTTGAAAAAGAAATTTATAAATACATCAAACATTCACATAGAGCACGCTGGCAAGACATACAATTCAAACAATCACATGATGTTTTTCCAGAAGGGACTATTTTTTTTTGCGGTTGATTTCACAGAAAATTACACATTTGAAGCACAAAAAGAAATACAGAGTGAATATTATCATTCTGACCAAGTTTATATATTTGTCCATGTTCTATATAGACATTTTCAACACAATGTTAACGATATAGAAAGCACGAATGGAAATCAACATGTGATTAAGGAATATCATTTCTATATCAACGATGACCGCATGCATGATACGCATTATGTACAACATTGTTTTGATATTATCTATGGTTCATTGAAAACACGTGGAGTTGTAATGAATGAAAATTGGATATGGTCAAGTGGATGTGTAGGGAAATTTAAATCTTCATGATCATTCTTTTGGCTATGTCACCTTCATAAAAAAACAAATATTAAACATCGTTGGAATTTTTTTGAAACTAGTCATGGAAAAGGGGAGCATGACGGTGCAGGGGCATGTGTAAAATGAGTACTTTGCAAGTATCAAATGAACCATTCTATCGATCTATTTGTGTGTGTTGATCAATTTTTTCAATGGTGTCGTGTAAATCTCAGCCCTGATTGCAATCAATAATCAAAGAATGTGAGCAAGTATGAACTTTGTTTTCAAAACAGAATTATTCAACTTGGAATGACTTTAATATGTACATCTAGTAACATTTTACTCACATGTACATGTAAATTTTTTATGTTGGATAGGTTTTTTTGGCATATTGGAATCCAAGATATAGAGAGATCAATCCCATATGATGCTAGCACTATTCAAGGAACTCGAGATTTACACTCAATCAAAATAAAAACCTTTCCAAATGTGTTTTCATTTGATAGTAAGAAGTTAACATGCTTTTGTCCTATTTGCATGGAGGACAGAGAATCAATAAACAATTGTGAAAACATCAATGACAATTATGTTAAACCTTGGAAACACAACGAAATTAATCTAAAAGGAAAAATGCCACTCGCAAGCTTTGAAGAGTTGGAATCAGAGGACATTGCAATATCAACTAATGGTGATAAAATTTCCGATCTTGTTAGAGAAGGTAATTTTATGTATACTTTACTAAATTTGTCAATTTTTATTTTAAATATTTTTTACTTGAGTGTCAAATATATATATATATATATATATATGAAAGTGGTTTGATTTAATGAAGATGAATTTGACAAATTCATTGTTCTTAATTATGTGCAGGAGATGTATTTGGTGTGGTTGCACCCATAGACAACAATGAAAATGTTAGATATTATTTGATGCAATGCACAGAGAGAAAGATGAAATTATTGGAGGACTATGATGACAAAGGTTTTATATATGAAAGAGGGTCAATTCTATTAAAATGTTATTTTTTTCAAGAAACACATCAAACTGAAAGTGACATTCACTTTAAAGACTATCAACCTGATGTCATATGCTGCCAATATAGTCATTTGGTATGCGTAGCTCGCATAAAGTTGATAGAAGTTAAATCAAATAAAAAATTGAAAGCCAGAAGATGGAAGATGTCAAAAGTTGATCATGAAACAATAATTGAAGACGGAATTCCTTTACGATCTTATTTCTAATTTGAATCATGTTGAACATGATACATACTTTTTACATGAAGGACATCTTCATTGGTTTTATAATTGTGACACTCAAATAGAGTGACTATTGATAAGTTCTAAGCTATATTTTTTTGATGATTTTTTAAGCACATTCCTTAAAAATGTATTGTTCTTGAAATTATAATGTTCTGCACTTGAGTACGTGTTATGAAATTGTCAAATCATGAGATCCGTGCCTCTTTGAAACTTAAATATGTAGATTGTTAGATTAGATTGTTGAACTTATGTACATGTCAAATTGATAATTTTTACTTAAATATGATATCAAGTTCTTACATTGTTGAGCTTATGTCCATCAAATTGAGGAAACTTATATAATAGTGTTCTTACATTGTTTAGCTTATGTACATCAAATTGATGAAACTTATTTTATATTGTTCTTAGATTGTTGAGTGTATTTATATCAAATTGATGTAAATTATATGATATGTTGTTCTTAGATTGTTCAACATATGTACATCAAATTGATATATTAATTTTATAATGAAATTTATATGTACAATTGTATAAATCCATAACATACAATATTGTTTTATTATTAGACTTTAAACATATGGTAGATTACCATAAAAAGTCAATATATTCAAATTGAAGCACTCTATAAATTGCATTATATAGACTAAGATTATTAACCAAATATAATCATGATATCAATGATAAAATCATAGTATGAAAACATTCCTAACTAGCATTCCTAAAGTGCATTTTAATGAATATTCTATATATATCATATATTATTCCACCTAAATGATTAAAAACATTGATAACTAACATTCGTTATGATTGAAAACATTTCTAAAGTGCATTTTAATGAATATTCAACAAATATCATATATTATTCCACCTAAATGATTGAAAACATTTCCTAACTAGTTCATTCCAAAAGTGCATTTTTTTTAACATTCCTTATGATTGAAAACATTCCTAAAGTGAATTTTAATGAATATTCTATAGATATCATATATTATTCCACCTAAATGATTGAAAACCTTTCCTAACTAGTTCATTCCAAAAGTGCATTTTTTTTAACATTCCTTATGATTGAAAACATTCCTAAAGTGCATTTTAATGAATATTATACATATATCATATATTATTCCACCTAAATGATTGAAAACATTCATAACTAACATTACTTATGATTTAAAACATTCCTAAAGTGCATTTTAATGAATATTCAACAGATATCATATATTATTCCACCTAAATGATTGAAAACATTCCTAACTAGTTCATTCCAAAAGTGCATTTTATTGAGAAAACATTCCTAAAGTGAATTTTAATGAATATCCTACAGATATTATATATTATTCCACCAAAACTATTGAAAACATTCATAACTAACATTCATAAATTGCATTTATTGAACATTCATAATGATTGGAAACATTCCTAAAGTGCATTTTATTGAATATTCTACAAATATCATATATTATTCCACCTAAATTGTTGAAGGTATTCCTAAAGTGCATTTTATTGAACATTCATAATGATTGAAAATCATTTAAATAGAAGTACAGCATATTGTATATAAACATCAGCTAACATATTGAACATTCCTATCATTCCTAAAGTGCTTCTTTAGGAAAATCATTTAAACACAAGTGCATCATATTGTATATAAACGTCAAAAACATTAATCTATGTATCTAAGGACCAAATTAAATCATTTAAACAAATTGACCAAATTAAATAATATTTGAACTTCATCCAAAAACTATATATATATATGAACGGTCTAAAATTATATATATGTTTAAAATATATAAGTTTAAATGATAAGTTTAAAGTTTTAACATGGAATATGTCAAATTAACAAGTTCACAAGTATAAAAACATATATAACTATGTAATATCCATTATATGGATATCACTCTCCACATTATCCTCATGATTGACCTATAGCACATGCAACATATAATTAAGCATCAATATATAAATTTTATAATGTAAATAATATTTAATAAAAATACAATTGGAATTTAAAATAATAAAAAATGGATAAATATACCTCAGTGAGCCCAACACCCAAAGAGGTCACCACATCCACATCCATGGAAAGTTGTACAATATGTTTACCCACCTACAATTTTAATTTCATTACTAAAACTTTTCATGTACATGGGTATGTTGAGGCCCGAAAATTCGCAGGCAGCAATAGTAAGGGATTCTCCCCAATCAACATTCCCAACTAGCCCATTGACTATTTGGTATAGGGAATCCGTCCGGTTTGCGGTCCGGCTGCCGTAGGTCAAAATAACAAAAAGGATTTACCGGTTACGGCCCGGTCCACCGTATATTTTGTATTTTTGACTTAATGTATTATATGCAAGTGCCTAATTAACCATGCAGGGCGATAAGATGCAAGGAGCAATCACAATGTGATGCGTAGGTTCTTACCTCTCGTCTTAGACTCACTAGCATCTTAACCAGGAATTAAAACTAACTATCTAAACTATCCCTAGGGAGCAAGATTATCATTCATTGGTGGGTAATATATTTTGTACATGCATAATGAAGAGTTACAGTTAGCTGACACTTCTTTCAAGACACACGAACAATTACAGATATTTAAATAACCAGATAGCCAATTGTTTTATGGACAACATTTATTACTCACAGTGGAAAACACCACAAAATATACTGAAAAGCATTCAAGAAGAACATAGGTTCAGGAAGTTAAACACTCTCACATTTAATGAAACACAGCTGAAAACGAAATAGTTCCCCTTCAACATTGTTCATTAAATCACATTGATACATTCCACATTTCCCTTTCTCCAACAGGCAAAAGTTGCAGTTTCTGATTGTAAAACGAAATAGTTCCTCTTACAAGAAAACGGGTTACAAATTCTTCAAGGGAAAAAGTCCCTTCTAAATTCTAACTTTCAAGTATTTAAACTACAGCCGCAGACCGTTTGGGCTGCCCCCCCAAACGAATGACCTTTCAGCTCCCCAACACTTCATATTCCTTTATCTTTTCTGCGCATGCCCATGAGTGGCTAAGTAACTGCCGGACCTTTCAGAACTGCTCCTTTGTCACCATTCATTTTGTCTTTTCTTTGGTTTGTCCATCTTACGATCCTGCTGGTTTCGGCTCTACCTTCACCAAACGGTCTGCCTCCCTTGACCAATCTCCGGAAAATACCTGCAATCAAACAACAAGCATCATTTGTGGAAAATGCATTTAAACCACAGCAACAAACTAAACTGACGGAATGGCTAATCCACAGGAAATGGTCAGGTGCACCACCTTCATTTTACAAAAGCCGAATATACTACCCCGTTCTTCTACAGGCTTGTGATAACAAAACCAACGGCGGAAAACAGGAGGGAACCAACATCGGAAGCCAAATGGCTTTCCCGGCCGCAACGACGGAAGGGTTAATGCTACCGGTATGCGACGGGGGGGGGGGGGGGGGGAAAAACTTTGAATCGAAGATCGGACAACTTTCCCTTTCGGAAGCTCAATGACTTTGAGAGCCGCAACGGCGGAAGGGCAGGCCAAAGACTCGTGCGACTTGTGAGCGGGAACAACTTTAAATCGAAATCTGGAGGACATTACATTGGGAGCTAAAATACTTTCCCAGCCGCAACGACGGACGAGAAAATACTAAGACGCGTGATCTTCGGGCAAGACAATTCCCAATCGGAAATCGGAGCACTTTGCGCTTTGGAGGCTTAACCACTTTGGGAGCCATAATGGCGGAAAAGAATTGACTACGGGCAAGCGATTAAAAGAACAATACACATTGGCAGTCGAAGAAATTCGAACTTCGGATGAAGAACTGATTTAGGAGCCGCAACGACAGAAAATAAGATGGGCGCATCAGATAGCGGACTGCTTTAGGTTTCGGAAGCTTAGTTGCTTTGGAGCCGCAACGGCGGAAACTAAGGAAGACTACAGCCCTCCGATCAAAAATGAAAATGCTAAGTGCTTAAGATTCTGAATGCCAGCAACAGAAAAGAATGCTTCTGCAACGGTGGCCCCTTTGACAAGCAAATCAAACTAAAAATCTGCGATCCAATACACTTAGAAACACAAGAAACCACTTGAGAACTGGGACGAGTGCTATGAACCTTCCATAATCATTCAAATCAAAGTGTGACCAACAACAGATCACGGAGCACACGATTAACGACAAACGCTAAATCAAAAGGAGGGACCCAAAATTTTAAGAAATTTAGGGAGAACGGTTGTAGCTACAACAATTGGCGATTACCTGGTGAACCTAGATATCTGGGCGTTTATTCTTTGAGTGACAGACTGTTTAACAACAAATGCATTCTATTGAATTCTTCCAGCTATCTGGATTTCTCGAATGTCAGAAGTGTGTACCTTCAATCATTGGTAATAGTCCGATTTGGGAGAGTGGAAACCAAGATTTTCAAGTCCAGATAACTTTGTTGAGGCCAAAATATGAGTTTCATTATTAGCTTTGTCTTCAAGTAGCTGATAGCTTGGACACCACAGGATTGTAGCACATGGTAAACAGAAATATTCATTTGTTCCTCATTCCCATGCCATTTTAGCACTTTTTGTGCTTTTGGACTTTTGTCCCTTTTCATATGAGTCCTCCTGCATGCCTTTCTTACTGAATTTTAATTCAGGATCCTCTATCCCATAGTGTCCTTTCGTGTGAGTGGTGTACTTCAAGTTTTAGGTAACGGACGGAGAGGATCTTTCAGCAATTTAGTACTGCTTTGATTTATGATGCTTTCATAGGAGTTTTTTGACTCTTTATTTGCCTTTTGGCATTTGTTTCTTGGCATGGGATCATTTATATTTAATATATTGTTCACCTTGCTCCTTTCCATGGGTCCTCTGCTGTCGCTCCTTAGAAAATTTTAAGTGTGACGTGGATGGAGCCCCAACATAGTATTCCAGACTCTTTGAATCTGGTTTATTTCACAGGGATTAAGCAGGAATTCAATGGACATAGAATTATTCGAGAAAATGACTAAACTGGAAGAAATTATTTTATACAAAACACAAAGTCTGAGACCCAAAAATGTTTATCATTCCCAAACATTTAATGTTCTCCATGCAACCGTGGGTTCATTCCGTTTATTAGAATCAAGAAAAACAAACTAAAACAACTGTAAAACATGACTCAAAAGACAGCCAAACAGATTATTTATATACAAGACAGAAGAAATCAGACAAACTCAGGAAAAATACGGCTTGAGGACCAAACCATTTACTGGTAAGTTCTCTTCCCATCCTTGCAGATCTTTCAACTTATAAGTAGAAGGGCCAAGCTTTACTGCAATCTGAAAAAGGGCCTACCCACAATTGCTGAAATTTAGTGTGCTTTCATTTCTCATCATGGGGGTGATCCCATTTGAGGACTAAGTCTCCTACTTCAAAGTCTTTTGTTTCAGCTTTATGCTCGTCGAACCATCTCTTAACTAACTCCTGCTATTCCTTAAAGTGTTCTCTGGCTTTAGATCTAGCCTCTTCTGCTTTCAGGAGATTGTATATTCTTATTTGCAAAACTTCATCATCTGACCCCCTAGACTCTTGAGTTAGTATGGAAGATGGTAGCATGATATTGGGAGGAAGGATGGATTCTTTACCATAGACAAGGGTATATGGAGAAACTCCAATCGCAGACTTGGGGGTGACTCTATCGGCCCAAAGGGCATTTGGTAATGCTGAGTGTCAACTCCTCTGGTTTTCTACTACAGTCTTCTTTAAAATTATAATCAGATTTTTGTTGGAGGATTCAGCCAGGCCATTTCCTTGTGGATAATAATTAGCAGAATAATGCAATTTTATCCCTTTATCATGAGCAAAAGCAGTCAATTTAATTGATGAAAAGTACTTAGCATTATCAAAAACTAACGAAACTGGAACTCCAAACCTGGTCATGATGTGGTCTTGTAGGAAGCTGATGAGCTCGTCTTCATTAATCTTGCGCAGTGGGATGGCTTCGACCCAGTGAGTGAAATAATCAGTAGCGGTCAGAATGTACTTGTGCTGCAAAGAGGAGTTCGGTTTTATTTCTCCAATAATATCCAGTCCCCATTTCTCGAATGGTTCCGTGATCATCACAGGATTTAGAGGTGTTGCTGGTTTAGGCTGTCTCCCACTACACCTTTGGCAAATATCACACTTCCTAACATGTGCATGTGTGTCTCTAAAGAGCATAGGCCAGTAGTAACCTGCCTTGAGGATTTTGTGGGATGTGGTATCCCCTGAATAATGTCCTCTAGTAGGACCGTCATGCAATTCTACCATCACTTTCTTCACATCTTCCTTTTCTAAGCATCTGAGAAGAACCCCATCATAATTCTTTCTGAATAATACCCCTTCAACAAGTTGATATGCAGCTGATTTAAGACGCAACACTCTCCTTTGCTTGGAATTCCAATGTTCTGGCAACAGTCCTACCTGCAGGTAATGCACGAGGTCTCTAAACCAAGACTCGGGAGCTGTAAACAAAGGGCATACCTCCATTACATTTAACTTGGCTTCATCTTCCCAGGCGTGTTCTTCATTTTTTCCATTTTCAGTCATCTGTTTGCACAAACCTTGTCCTTTAACTATCGATGCTGGCTTGAATTCAAGGTCGTACTCTTGAAGAGTTGTTACCTAGTTTCCCCTTCTTTCTCCTAACTCCTTCTGTATAAGAAGAGACCTCACAGCTGGGTAGGGAACGATCACTTTGGTTCTATTTTTTAAATTATAAGGCCTGAATTGCTTTACTGCTTTGAATACAGCATAAGCTTGTTTATCAACAGCTGGGTAATTCAATTCAGCCCCCTGTAGACCAGTACTCATAAAGGATATCAGGAATTCATCCCCCTAATCTTCCTTTTGGGTGAGCACATCTGCTAGTGAATCATCAAATGCGAAGGTATACAAGATAAAATATTTGTCAAAATTTAGGCTTTTCAAGGAGGGTGCGTGTGCAACAGCAGTTTTGATTTCACTGAATGCACTCTTCTCAATTTCAGTCCATTTCAATAGTGCATTTTGATTTACCATCTGCTGCAACGGCTTGACAATCTGAGCAAAATCAGGCACAAACCTTCGCACGAAATTTATCGTTCCCATAAATGATTGCATCCCCTTTTTATTATGGGGCAAGGGGATTTGTTCAATAGCCTTAATTATTTTTGGATCTATAGAGATTCCTTTCTTCAAAACTATGTGACCCAACAACTTGCCCTCCGTGACAGCGAACACACACTTCTTAGGATTGAGTGAGATGCCGTATTTCCGACAGCGTTCGAAAATTTGCCTTAAGTGAAACGAGTGCTCTTCTCTTTTCTTCGAGAATATTGTAATATTGTCAAGGTATACTACAGCACTTTGGCCAATCAATCCATGGAAATCTATGTCCATAGCTCTCTGAAATGTTGCTCCAACATTTATAAGTCCAAAAGGCATTCTCCTATAGGCGAAGGTTCCCCATTTGGTCCTGAACGTGGTATTTAATCTATCTTCTTCGGCTACTAACACTTGATTGTAGCCAGAGAAACCATATAATAATGAAAACAGTTCAGAACCCGAGACCATTTTCAGCAATTGCTCCATGGGTGGCACAGGGTAGTTATCTTTATTGGAGGCGCAGTTTAGATTTCTGAAATCCACGCAGAGCCTGATTTCTCCAAATTTTTTCCTTACTGGTACCAGATTTGATACCCACTCAGAGTGTCTGACTTTGAAAATGATTCTAGCATCCAATAATTTCTTCACTTCACTTTGAATCAATGGTTCCAACTTTGGATGCATTTTTCTTAACGGTTGCTGATATGGCTTGACGCCTGCTTTAATGGGGACGACATGCTTGATGATGCTGGTGTCGTATGTTTTCAAAACTTCGTACGTCCATGCAAAAACATCTTTATATTGTTTAAATAGACTGATGAATTTGTCTCTTTCTGCTGGTGAACAACACTTGCCGAGATTCACAAATTTGGGATTCGTCTCAATCCCTAAATTTATCAGCTCAAACTGTAGAGATGAGCTGTGGGTCTTCACGTTGGCTGGTCTTCTGAAATTTTCATTTAAATCGAACATTTTTTCTAACGTTCTAACACCTTTGTGAATGAAATTGTCATATTTCATCTCAGCCTGATGTTCCTCATCATCTATGATCGCTCCTTTAAACACCTCGTCATTTGTCAAACATTCTATGATTTGCTGATCATCATCGAACACTCGCAAATTGGTGATCATATCCGGTACTGAGGGCCTGAAAAGCAGTTCGATAGAACATCGATTATTAGTGGGTACGAGTCTAGCGACTGATGTGGCCAACAGATCAGCAGCTACGTTTTTAATTCTTGGAATTGAAATAATGTTGAATGCATTAAAACATTTAAGCAAATCCCATACCTCATTCTGGTAAGCCTTTAAGTGAGGAGAAACACAATGTATCTGATTCCGGATTTGTTTCACAATAATTTCAGAATCCCCAAAAACTTTTATATTACTTACCTTTAGTTCAATTGCCTTCTTTAGTCCCTGCACCAGTGCCTCGTACTCAGCTATATTATTAGTACACTCAAACTCTAATCTACATGAAAGGAAATGTTTATTCTTCTGTGGGTCGATCAGGACACAGCCAGCCCCCAACCCTTCTAATGTCTTAGAGCCATCAAAAAACAAAATCCAAAAATCACTAACTACTGAAGGTGAATCTACTCCTACTGCTAAGCTTACTATATTACATTCAATCTCATCATCCTGTGAGAATCGAAGGAGATCAGGTTGGGTGTCAGATGTGTTGCTGGCTTCTTCCGCTTGATAATTCCCTGGTTCCAACTCAATAAAATAGTTTCCCAGTACAAAATCCACTGGTACATTCTTCTCCTCCAGCTAAGTAACATTGTACTTCATGTGAGGCTCTCTTAGAATCTTAATCTGGTTTGGACTCCCTTTTTATGGAAACCAAAGATGGGACCAATCGGAGGCGAAATATCCATTTAATTTGGCCGACCAATCTCTGCTCAGGACAAGACCGTAAGCATCTGGTATATCAGCCACCACGATGTTAATATCTTGGCATACGTTGTCATTGGATGCCAGACGGACTAGGACGTCTTCCATCTCGCCAATTACCTTTACATCTGTCCTATCCAACTGAACCACCCTCCACGTGGAAGGCTTAGGCTACTCATTGATCTTTTTACAGATTGATATGGGCATAACATTAACCGATTCCCTTGAGTCTACCAAGCAATTATGCACATTATGATTGAAAATTTCAAATGTGAGGAGGAAAGGTGGATGTTTTCTTTTAGACTTACCTCCCACGCTGGTTTCTCCAATTTCTTCTTCTTCTTGAGGTTGATTGTTAGCGGGAAGCTTCTCCTCCGATGTTTCAAGTGATTTCAATAGTCTTTCCTTTTGCTGCAACACTTTACACATTTCAAATAGTGGAACATTCGCTTTTACCTTCTTTAAATCCTCCACGATGTCATAGTCCATCGGCTGCTCAATGTGGTGAGGTTTATCAACATTCATCTTTTCTTCACTTGGCTTGGTCCGCGCGTCATTCTGCCTAGGATTTTGGCTAGTAATAGTGAACTCTGGAATTTTATCAGCCAAAGATTTGTTTTGAAATTTCTTCTTAACCTTTCTCTGCAGCCTCTTAATCTTTGGGAGTATAAGACTATCTTCCTTAACCGTCCCTTGGCTCCTTGTGGCTATGTTGGTTTCCATAACGTCCTTGTACCCCTGAGTCTTTTTCTCTTCAACATCAAATAATGAAATAGAATCCCACAAAGCCATGGTTTCCTCTTCTTGATCTTTAGTAGAAGTAGATGTTGATGTATATGTAACTTCGGAATGTATTCTTCTGTGTATTGTAACCCGATGTTTATTCCGGGATGTTTCTATTATGTATTTGAGTCATGTGGTCATGCCCCGATGTTCCAATCGGGAGGATTAATAATGTAATCAAGTCATATCAAGTCATTAGGTAAGTCCCCACAGTTTCGGGGCACTTGAGTTATTATACACTAATTAAGGTGTAGGCTCAAGTAGTAATTATTAGGTCGAGCCTACGTGTGAAATGGAAACTCAAGTGAACGGATGAATATAAATAGAGAGAGAGAGTCTCTCTATTTATCACTTGTGAATTACATCACTTGCTCTCTCAAGTGTGGTGCACTATTGGAGAAGGAAATACTTTGGCTTGACAGAAGACAGAAGGCTATTGCTGTGTGGAGAGTGCATCTTACTGTTTTGGGTTTCACATCTTGTGGTGATACTATCTTAGAGGAAGTTGCGGGGTTTTCTCCTTTATGGTTTCCCCGAGGAAAACTCTTTGTGTCTCTTGTATCATGTGATGTGCTTATGTTATTGTTGTGCTTGTTATTCTCTCAGTGAAAAGATCCTAACATAATGCTAGCTTAAATGTTGAAAAACTAACATGGTATCAGAGCAAACCTGAGAAGAAGACACTGTGCAGCTGCGGAGGCTAGGGATTCCTTGTTTGTGGATATTTCTCCACTAATTTTCAGCAAAAGTAAGGTGGAATTACTCTCCTCCCTAGGGTGCATCTTTCTGTCGAAAAAAAATTCAATTCTGAGGTTTTTCAGTTTTGGACCTGTCACTAGGGTCGAAAATTAGGGATTTTTGCAAAAGAGGAATTTTTCAGTGAGCCCGGGCCTGGATTGATCTCCTCCCCAAAATTGAAGTTAGGAACAAATTTGAAGGCATTTGGGTGGACAGAACTTTGGGAAAGCAAAACCCTTGTTGCTCCTGAACCAGCTCTGCAGGATTTCAGCTCAAGCTTCAGATTTGACATCTTGAATCTGGTAAGATCTAAAATCTTTTGTATTTCCATTTGAGGTTCTTATTTAGAGATGTCTCATCATACTAAGCTTGATGAAAAGCTTGAGGGGGCTGATAACTTCTGAGCTTGGAAGTATAGGATCTCCCTGGTCCTGGAAGAGAATGAACTAGACTCCTACATTCATGAGGAGGTTCCAGTTCCAGAGGGAGATGAGGCAAAGCCCTTACATAAGAAAAAGATGGTTATGGCAAAGAGAATCATTGTTTATTCTATTAAGGATCATCTCATCCCACAGGTGTCCTCTCTCAAGACACCTAAAGCTATGTTTGATGCCCTAACCAAATTGTTTGAAGGAAAGAACATCAATCGGAAGATGACCTTGAGGAACCAACTGAAGAATGTGAAGATTCATAATGTAGAAACTATCCAGTCATACTTCACAAGGGTTTCTCAAATCAAAGAACAATTGGAAGCTGTTGATGAAGAAGTGGAAAATGTAGAGATTGTGATGACTACTTTGAATGGCCTTCCTAGGTCATGGGATGCTTTTATCCAAGGAATCTGTGCGAGAAAGAAATTGGTAAAATTCAGCAGACTATGGGAAGAATGTTCTCAAGAAGAAGCACGGATAGCAGCTCGGGAAGAGAAGATGGGAAGTGAAGACCAAGCCCTCACAGCTCACTCGAAGAAGGAAAGAAGAAAACCTTTTAAAGGTAAGATCTCTCACTCTAAAAGGTATCTATCTAGATTTAGATGTTATACATGTGATGAAAAGGGACACTTTGCTAAAGATTGTCCTAAGAGCAAGAACCACTCTCACAAGAAGAAGAGCAACAAAAGAAGACATCATGCTCATGCTGCAAAGGATGATGAACCATCCAGAAAGAGATCCAGATATGAAAGTGAAGATTCTTCAAGCAAGGATGAATATGTTCTGATATCAGCTCTCACAGGTAACATTACTCATGGAAGTGATGATTGGCTCATAGACAGTGGCGCTTCCAAACACATGACGGGATTCAAGGAATCCTTTGTGAGACTGTTAGAACATGTGTCACCTCACAAGGTGAAACTAGGAGATGACTACCAATATCCAATAAAAGGTAGTGGGAATCTTCATACAAGCTAGAATCTAGTAAGTCTCTAACAATGAAAGAAGTATTGTTTGTTCCAGGACTCAAGAAGAACCTTCTATCTATTTCAGCATTGGATGCAAAAGGAATGTGGGTTGCATTCATAGATGGTCAATTCATCATGTGGCCAAAAGGTAAGACTATCGATGATGCGGTAGTAATTGGAGAACAAGAAGGAGGCTTGTACAAATTGAAGGGCCATCCAGAACAGGCCTTGATCCATGATTCAGTAGAGCCAAATGAACTTTGGCATAGAAGGCTTGCACATGTGCATTACAGAGCACTACCAATTGCAAGCAAAGCTGTTGAAGGTATTCCAGAATTCCAAGCAAAACATGATGGAGTTTGCAAAGGATGTACGAAAGGGAAGAATACAAAGAAGACATTTCCAAGCAGTGAAAGCAAATCCAAAAGCATTCTAGAAATCATCCACTCCGATGTGTGCGGTCCCATGTCATCAAACTCACTTAGCGGGTATGCATACTATGTTTCTTTTATTGATGATTTTTCTAGAAAGACATGGATTTATTTTATGAAGAACAAAGATGAAGTATTCAGCAAGTTCAAGGAATTCAAAGCCTTGATCGAGAACCAGACTGAAAAGAAGATAAAGATCATTAGATCAGATAATGGTGGAGAATTCACTTCAAATGAATTCAAGGAGCTATGCAAAGAATCAGGGATTAAGAGGGAGTTGTCCACTCCTTATAATCCACAACAGAATGGGGTTGCAGAACGAAAGAATAGAACTATCATGGAAGTTGCAAGAGCTATGCTTCATGATCAAGATCTACCTATGCATCTTTGGGCTGAAGCTGCCAGAACAGCGGTGTATGTCCAGAACCATACTCCACATAGAGTACTCGAGAACAAGACTCCTGAAGAAGTTTTCTCCGGAAAGAAACCTGAAGTCAGCCATCTCAGAATATTCGGCTGTCCAGTATACATACACATTCCAAAAGAAAAGAGAACAAAATTAGATCCTTCAAGAAAGAAGGGTATATTTGTGGGATACTCTGAAAGCTCGAAGGCTTATAGAATCTACTCTCCAGGATACAAGAAGATTGACATCAGTAGGGATGTAACATTTGATGAAGACACAGCTTACAACAAATCCAAAAAAATACATACTGAAGAACCTGAAGAAGCAGAAGCAGAAGCACCCAGGATCCATGATACAATCATGAATGAAGAAGCTCAAGAAGAAGATCGAAAGTTAGAAGAACCACAAAGACCTGTAGATCCACCATCAGAGAAGAATCCTCATAAGAGGAAACCTGCTTGGGTACGTGAACTTATCCAAGGTGTGGAAAGATATGGGGCTCCAGAAGAGAATCACAGAGAAAGAAAGAGAACCAGATCAAATTCCGGGTATGTAGCTTTACTATGTGATTTCATTGATAAAGAACCTTCCAATTATGAAGAAGCAGCAGATCAAAAAGAATGGAAGGATGCTATGATAGAAGAATATCAATCAATCATGAAGAATGATGTTTGGGATGTTGTCCCAAGACCAAAAGGGAATTCAGTTGTCACTTCCAAATGGATCTACAAGATCAAGCATGCTACGGACGGTAGCATTGAAAAATATAAGGCAAGATTCGTAGCTCGAGATTCTCTCAGAAAGAGGGAGTAGACCATGAAGAGACTTTTTCTCCTGTAGCCAGATACACTTCCATCAGATCAGTACTTTCTCTGGCTGCAGTGACGAAGTGGAAGATACACCAGATGGATGTCAAGACTGCTTTCTTAAATGGTGTAGTAGAAGAGGAAGTATATGTAGAACAGCCACTCAGTTTTGAGACACATGACAGAGAGTCTCATGTGTGCAGATTGAAGAAAGCCCTGTATGGTTTGAAACAGGCACCCAGGACCTGGTACGGTAGGATTGACAACTTTCTATCCAGTTTGGGCTTTACCAAGAGTAAAGCAGATTCCAACCTTTACTACAAGGTTGAAGATGGAAACCCAGTGATGCTTCTACTATATGTAGATGATCTATTTGTGATAGGTACAGATGGGTTGATTGCTGATACAAAGAGAAAGCTTGCTACTGAGTACGAGATGAAGGACTTGGGGATGATGCATTACTTTCTAGGTATGGAGGTGTGGCAGAGTACAGATGGGATCTTCCTTGGACAAGGGAAGTATGCAGTAGAGATCCTGAAGAGGTTTGGGATGATGGACTGCAAGACTATGGCCACACCTATGGCATCAAACCTGAAGCTATTGAGTGATACTTCTTCAGAGTCGGTTGATGCTACGATGTATCACCAGATGATTGGGTCATTGATGTACCTGACGAACACGAGACCAGATATTTGCTTTGCTATGAACACCTTGAGCCAGTACCTGACAGATCCGAGAAGTGTTCACTTGATTGTTGCAAAGCATATTCTGAGGTACCTGAAGGGTACAATTGATTATGGGCTCAAGTATGATGCGAATTAGAAGATTAACCTAGAGGGTTATGTTGATTCAGATTGGGCAGGCAGTGCCATCAACAGGAAGAGTACTTCAGGATGTTGCTTCAGTATGGGATCAGGTGTGATCTCTTGGTTTAGCAGGAAGCAATCCTGTGTGGCACTGAGTACAGCTGAAGCAAAGTATGTCGCAGCCTGTTCAACTAGTTGTGAGGCAGTATGGCTGCGGAAGCTACTGTCTGATATATTTGATCTCCAGTTGGATGCTACTTGTATACATTGTGACAACCAGAGTTGCGTGAAGTTGTCAGAGAATCCAGTGTTCCATGACAAGTTGAAGCATATCGAGATCAAGTATCACTATATCAGGGATATGGTGCAGAGAGGAGCAGTGAAGCTCCAGTATGTTGCGACGGAGGAACAAATAGCTGATGTATTGATGAAGCCATTGGCTAGGCTGAAGTTTGAGTACTTCAGAGAGAGACTTGGTGTTCTCCAGATCGAGGCTTCCTCCCAGATACAGTGATGAGACCCAGAGCCATTCTGACATGGTGAGAGGATTGGTTCCTTCCATGGTCATATGTAAGGGCTGAGCCGTTCCATCATGGTGAGAGGATTGGTTTCTTCCATGACTGATATGAGTGCTGAGATCTGTAGCCATTCTGATGAGTAGGTCAGATATAAGGGCTGTGCCATTCTGTCGAGTAGGACAGATGTAAGGGAAATTGCCATTCTAGGAATGGAGGCACCTGGTTAGTTACCAGGATCACTCAGTACAGGACTGTGTAGCCATTATAATGTGATATAGGAATGTGTTCCCACTTGATTAGATGTAAGGGCTGAACCATTTTGTTCATGGCTAAAGGATTTAGTTCCTTCCATGTCAGATGTGAGTGTTGGCCATTCTGACGAGCGGGTCGGATGTAAGGGCAACTGCCATTCTCTAGGAGAATGGAGGTGCCTGGTCAGTTACCAGGTAGCTCAGTCAAGGACTGGGGGCCATTCTGATATGACTGCTGGGATGTGTTCTTGTAGGATCAGATGTGAGTGCAAGCCCTTCCATCAGTGTGGTCGGATGTGTTCCCCTGGGTGGATGTAAGTGCAGAGCCTTTCTGGAGCGACTGAGGGATGTGTTCCCACGTGCTCAGATGTAAGTGCTAAAATCTCTCATCACTGTGATAGGATGTGTTCCTGTCTAGATGGGAGTCTTCCATCAGTGTGGGTGGATGTGTTCCCCTGGATGGTTGTGCCCTTCTGACTAGTAGGTCAGATGTAAGTGCTGAAACCTCTCATCACTGTGATAGGATGTGTTCCTGTCTGGATGGGATTCTTCCATCAGTGTGGTTAGGTGTGTTCCCCTGGATGGTTGTGCCTTTCTGACGAGCAGGTCAGATGTAAGTGCTGGGCGAAGACCTACATGAGGGTAGGCCTACAACCAGCATGAAAAAGGGTTGGCTCTGTAGAACTTCCTATGACGAGATAGTACACACATGATGATGACCAGTGGAGATTCAGATCGAGATATGATCCAGATCCAGTTATGATGACTTCGAGAGATCCACATCGAGTGATGATCCAGATCCAGCAGTAGTGATCCAGATTGAGTGATGATCCAGATCCAATCCAGTGATGATGATCCAGATCCAGTGATGACATACTATGATGATCCAGATCGAGAGATGATCTAGATCCAGATGACTTGAAGACAAAGATGACTTGAAGATGAAGATAACTTGAAGTCTAAGATGATCCAGTTGATGCAGAGAAGAAGACCAATGCTGAAAATTGTTGAAAGAATACCTTCCTAGTTAAGAGGGAGTGTTGATGTATATGTAACTTCGGAATGTATTATTCTGTGTGTTGTAACCCGATGTTTATTCCGGGATGTTTCTATTATGTATTTGAGTCATGTGGTCATGTCCCGATGTTCCGATTGGGAGGATTAATAATGTAATCAAGTCATATCAAGTCATTAGGTAAGTCCCCATAGTTTCGGGGCACTTGAGTTATTATACACTAATTAAGGTGTAGGCTCGAGTAGTAATTATTAGGTCGATCCTACGTGTGAAATGGCAACTCAAGTGAACGGATGAATATAAATAGAGAGAGAGAGAGTCTCTCTATTTATCACTTGTGAATTATATCACTTGCTCTCTCAAGTGTGGCGCACTATTGGAGAAGGAAATACTTTGGCTTGACAGAAGATAGAAGGCTATTGCTGTGTGGAGAGTGCATATTACTGTTTTGGGTTTCACATCTTGTGGTGATACTATCTTAGAGGAAGTTGCGGGGTTTTCTCCTTTATGGTTTCCCCGAGGAAAACTCTTTGTGTCTCTTGTCTCATGTGATGTGCTTATGTTATTGTTGTTCTTGTTATTCTCTCAGTGAAAAGATCCTAACATAATGCTAGCTTAAATGTTGAAAAACTAATAGTAGAAGCATAATTCTCTTTTCTTTCTTCTTCTCCATCTTCTGTTAATCTAGAATCCAACAGCTGATTCATGACCAACGTCATCGAATTTATCCATTGAGGACAATTCTTTTCAGAGTGTGGCTATTGGTGGAAAGTGCAAAAATTTTCCATGCCTACCTCTGTTAAGTTCATAGATGCAGTATTGTGAGGAGGAGGTTGAGACTGATGGTTGTCCTCTCTTTTCTTATAATATGGCTTATAAAAATTTTGTGTTTCCTTTTCTTTCTCCATATCTATGATTTTATTGGAAAGCTTCTACATCATTTTGGCCATATTTTCTAAATCTGGTGACTTTTCTTCCTTAGGCTTAGCAAACGATAAAGCTTTTCTTCCCGCACCTTTCTCTCCTGACTGTTCTGGATAGTCTTCAATACTCTCTCTTTCAGATTCCACCACTTCTACCTCTTCATATGTTTCCATCAAAGTAGGCTTGGCCCTACCTTTGGCGAACATGGCCAAATCAGGGCCTAAAGCGGAAGTATAATACTCAATTAATACCTTGTCCGAAGGCTTATCTGTTTCAGAGAAATTCTTGAGATATGCTGCAAACCGTTGTGTGAAACTGTGCACCTTTTCTTTTCTTTCTTTCTTCAACATGCACAGCCCTTTCATGAGAGCTGCATGAGTTTTCTGAGTTGCATACTTACTTCTGAAAATTCTTTCGAAGGTATCCCAATCAGGTATAGAGTTAGCAGGCAATCCAAAGTACCATGACGCTGCAGCTCCTTTAAGGGTATGCGGGAACAGTCTACATACCACATCTTCATATTCCCCGGCCCTTAATCCTTCAATTGCCAAGTAAAAACTTTGTAGATGATCATCTATCAATATTTTCTCCTTGGGGTCAAACTTGGGCAACATCTTGTCCAAGGCTTGAGGTAGGTCGTGTAATGGAGGTTTCAGGTTTAACAGTGATCTAGCTTTCCAAGCAGGTGGTGGATTTGGTGGGTTAGGTGGTGGATTAGCATTTACTCCTGCCATGAGTAAGGGTGGAGAGTGAGGAGGTGAGCCAACTGGAGTATGAGTAGGAGAACTGTGAGGGGTATCTAGGCCTTCTTGATTCAAAGGTAGCACAAATTCTTATAAGGTTGTCTCTACAAGTTCTTCCCAGTCTCCAACCAACACTGAGTCTTCCGCTACAGGACGATCTTTCTTTTTATACTCTCTTCTGGGCAATTCAGGGATGATTGAAAATCCTCCAATCTTCTTTACATATGCCCTAGTGTGTCTTCTTAGATCATTAACATTTTCGTTGCCAACAGAATATAGATGTTCTCTTTCTTCCTGAATTGGATTATGAAACCCACTACTTTCAGAGCTGTTACCGGTGGAATATTCTCGGGAAAATAGGTTTCCTCGGCCAACCATACACTGGCGGCCCTCCTTCTAGCGCCAAAACTGTTGAGGCCCAGAATTTCGCAGGCAGCAACAGTAAGGGATTCTCCCCAATCAACGTTCCCAACTAGCCCGTTGACTATTTGGTATAGGGAATCTGTTTGGTTTGCGGTCCGGCTACCATAGGTCAAAATAACAAAAAGGATTTACCGGTTACGGCCTGGTCCACCGTGTATTTTGTATTTTTGACTTAATGTATGATATGCAAGTGCCTAATTAACCATGCAGGGCGATAAGATGCAAGGAGCAGTCACAATGTGATGCACAGGTTCTTACCTCTCATCTTAGACTCACTAGCATCTTAACCAGGAATTAAAACTAACTATCTAAACTATCCCTAGGGATCAAGATTATCATTCATTGGTGGGTAATATATTTTGTACATGCATAATGAAGAGTTACAGTTAGCTGACACTTCTTTCAAGACACACGAACAATTACAGATATTTAAACAACCAGATAGCCAATTGTTTTATGGACAACATTTATTACTCACAGTGGAAAACACCACAAAATATACTGAAAAGCATTCAACAAGAACATAGGTTCAGGAAGTTAAACACTCTCACAGTTAATGAAACACAGCTGAAAACGAAATAGATCCCCTTCAACATTGTTCATTAAATCACATTGATACATTCCACATTTCACTTTCTCCAGCAGGCAAAAGTTGCAGTTTCTGATTGTAAAATGAAATAGTTCCTCTTACAAGAAAATGGGTTACAAATTATTCCAGGGAAAAAGTCCCATCTAAATTATAACTTTCAAGTATTTAAACTACAGCCGCAGACCGTTTGGGCTGCCCCCCAAAACGAATGACCTTTCAGCTCCCCAATGCTTCATATTCCTTTATCTTTTCTGCGCATGCCCATGAGTGGCTAAGTAACTGCCGGGCCTTTCAGAACTGCTCCTTTGTCACCATTCATTTTGTCTTTTCTTTGGTTTGTCCATCTTACGATCTTGCTGGTTTCGGCTCTACCTTCACCAAACGGTCTGCCTCCCTTGACCAATCTCCGGAAAATACCTGCAATCAAACGACAAGCATCATTTGTGGAAAACACATTTAAACCACATCATCAAACTAAACTGACTGAACGACTAATCCACAGGAAATGGTCAGGTGCACCACCTTCATTTTACAAAAGCTGAATATACTACCTCGTTCTTCTACAGGCTTGTGATAACAAAACCAACGGAGGAAAACAGGAGGGAACCAATATTGAAATCCAAATGGCTTTCCTGCCCGCAACAGCGGAAGATTTAATGCTACCGGTATGCGACGGGGGGCCGGAAAAAATTTGAATCGGAGATCGGACGGCTTTCCCTTTCGGAAGCTCAATGACTTTGAGAGCCGCAACAGTGGAAGGGCAGGCCAAAGACTCGTGCGACCTGTGAGTGGGAACAACTTTAAATCGGAAGCCGGAGGACATTACATCGGGAGATAACATACTTTCCCAGCCGCAACGGCGGACGAGAAAAGACTAAGACGCGTGATCTTCGGCAGGACAATTCCCAATAAAAAATCGGAGCACTTTGCACTTTGGAGGCTTAACCACTTTGGGAGCCTCAACGATGGAAAAGAATTGACTATGGGAAAGCGATTAAAAGAACAATACACATCGGCAGTCAGAGCAATTCAAACTTCGGATGAAGAACCGATTTAGGAGCCGCAATGGCGGAAAATAAGACGGGCGCATCAGATAGCCGACTGCTTTAGGTTCCTGCAACGGTGGCCCCTTTGACAAGCAAATCAAACTAAAAATATGTGATCCAGTACACTTAGAAACACAGGAAACCACTCGAGAACCAGGACGGGTGCTATGAACCTTCCATAATCATTCAAATCAAAGTGTGACCAACAACAGATCACGGAGCACACGATTAACGACAAACACTAAATCAAAAGGAGGGACCCAAAATTTTAAGAAATTTAGGGAGAACGGTTGCAGCTGCAACAATTGGCGATTACCTGGTGAACCTAGATCTCTGGGCATTTATTCTTTGAGTGACAGACTGTTTAACAACAAATGCATTCTATTTAATTCTTCCAGCTATCTGGATTTCTCGAATGCCGGAAGTGTGTACCTTCAATCATTGATAATAGTTTGATTTGGGAGAGTGGAAACCAATATTTTCAAGTCCAGATAACTCTGTTGAGGCCAGAAGATGAGTTTCATTATTACCTTTGTCTTCAGGTAGCTGATAGCTTGGACACCACAGGATTGTAGCACATGGTAAACAGAAATATTCGTTTGTTCCTCATTCCCATGCCATTTTAGCACTTTTTGTGCTTTTGGACTTTTGTCCCTTTTCATATGAGTCCTCCTGCATGCCTTTCTTACTGAATTTTAATTCAGGATCCTCTATCCCATAGTGTCCTTTTGTCTGAGTGGTGTACTTGAATTTTCAGCTCACGGACGAAGAGGATATTTCAACAATTTAGTACTGCTTTGATTTATGATGCTTTCATAGGAGTTTTTTTACTCTTTATTTGCCTTTTGGCATTCGTTTCTTGGCATGGGATCATTTATATTTAATATACTGTTCACCTTGCTCCTTTCCATGGGTCCTCTGCTATCGCTCCTTAGAAAATTTTAAGTGTGACGTGGATGGAGCCCCAACATAGTATTCCAGACTCTTTGAATCTGGTTTATTTCATAGGGATTAAGCAGGACTTCAATGCACATAGAATTATTCGAGAAAATGACTAAACTGGAAGAAATTATTTTATACAAAACACACAGTCTGAGACCCAAAAATGTTTATCATTCCCAAACATTTAATGTTCTCCATGCAACTGCGGGTTCATTCCCTTTATTAGAATCAAGAAAAAAACTAAAACAACTGTAAAACATGACTCAAAAGACAGCCAAACAGATTATTTATATACAAGACAGAAGAAATCAGACAAACTCAAAAAAAATATGGCTTGAGGACCAAACCATTTACTGGTAAGTTATCTTCCCATCCTTGCAGATCTTGCAACTTATAAGTAGAAGGGCCAAGCTTTGTTGCAATCTGAAAAGGTCCTACCCACAACTGCTGAAATTTAGTGTGCTTTCCTTTCTCATCATGGGGGTGATCCCATTTGAGGACTAACTCTCCTAGTTCAAAGTCTTTTGTTCCATCTTTATGCTTGTCAAACCATCTCTTAACTAACTCCTGCTGTTGCTTAAAGCGTTCTCTGGCTTTATATCTAGCCTCTTCTGCTTTCAGGAGATTGCATATTCTTATTTGCAAAACTTCATCATCCAACCCCCTAGACTCTTGAGCTAGTATGGAAGATGGTAGCATGATATTGGGAGGAAGGATGGCTTCTTTACCATAGACAAGGGTATATGGAGACACTCCAATCGTAGACTTGGAGGTGACTCTATCAGCCCAAAGGGCATTTGGTAATGCTAAGTACCAACTCCTCTGGTTTTCTACTACATTCACTTCTTTAAAATTCTAATCAGATTTTTGTTGGAGGATTCAACCAGGCCATTTCCTTGTGGATAATAATTAGCATAATAATGCAATTTTATCCCTTTATCATGAGCAAAAGCAGTCAATTTAATTGATGAAAAGTACTTAGCATTATCAAAAACTAACGAAACTGAAACTCCAAACCTGGTCATGATGTGGTCTTGTAGGAAGCTGATGACCTCGTCTTCATTAATCTTGCGCAGTGGGATGGCTTCGACCCAGCGAGTGAAATAATCAGTAGCGGTCAGAATGTACTTGTGTTGCAAAGAGGAGTTTGGTTTTATTTCTCCAATAATATCCAGTCCCCATTGCTCGAATGGTTCCATGATCATCACAGGCTTTAGAGGTGCTGCTGTTTTAGGCTGTCTCCCACTACACCTTTGGCAAATATCACACTTACTGACATGTGCGTGTGCGTCTCTAAAGAGCATAGGACAGTAGTAACCTACCCTGAGGATTTTTTGGGGTGTGGTATCCCCTGAATAATGTCCTCCAGCAGGACCGTCATGCAATTTTTCCATCACTTTCTTCGCATCTTCCTTTTCTAAGCATCTGAGAAGAACCCCGTCATAATTCTTTCTGAATAATACCCCTTCAACAAGTTGATATGCGGCTGAATTAAGATGCAACACTCTCCTTTGCTTGGAATTCCAATGTTCTAGAAACAGTCCTACCTGCATGTAATGCACGAGGTCTCTAAACCAAGACTCAGGAGCTGTAAACAAAGGGCATACCTCCATTACATGTAACTCGGGTTCATCTTCCCAGGTGTGTTCTTAATTTTTTCCATTTTCAGTCATCTATTTTCACAAACCTTGTCCTTTAACTATCGATGCTGGCTTGAATTCAAGGTCGTACTCTTTAAGAGCTATTACCCAGTTGCCCCTTCTTTGTCCTAACTCCTTCTGTATAAGAAGAGACCTCACAGCTGGGTAGGGAACAATCACCTTGGTTCTATTTTTTAAAATATAAGGCCTGAATTGCTTTACTGCTTTGAATACAGTGTAAGCTTGTTTATTAACAGCTGGGTAATTCAATTCGGCCCCCTGTAGACCAGTACTCATAAAGGATATCAGGAATTCATCCCCCCCATCTTCCTTTTGGGTGAGCACAACTGCTAGTGAATCATCGGATGCGAAGGTATACAAGATAAAATCTTTGTCAAAATTTGGGCTTTTCAGGGAGGGTGCGTGTGCAACAGCAGTTTTGATTTTTCTGAATGCACTCTTCTCAATTTCAGTCCATTTGAATAGTGCATTTTTCTTTACCATCTGCTGCAATGACTTAACAATCTGAGCAAAATCAGGCACAAACCTTCACACGAAATTTATCGTTCCCATAAATGATTGCATCCCCTTTTTATTATGGGGCAAGGGGATTTGTTCAATAGCCTTAATTCTTTCTCAATCTATAGAGATTCCTTTCTTCGAAACTATGTGACCCAGCAACTTGCCCTCCGTGACAGCGAACACACACTTCTTAGGATTGAGTGAGATGTCGTATTTCCGACAGCGTTCAAAAATTTGCCTTAAGTGAAACGAGTGCTCTTCTCTTTTCTTTGAGAATATTGTAATATCGTCAAGGTATACTACAGCACTTCGGCCAATTAATCCACGGAAATATATGTCCATAGCTCTCTGAAATGTTGCTCCAGCATTTATAAGTCCAAAAGGAATTCTCCTATAGGTGAAGGTTCCCCATTTGGTCCTGAACGTGGTCTTTAATCTGTCTTCTTCGGCTACTAACACTTGATTGTAGCCAGAGAAACCATATAATAATGAAAACAGTTCAGAAACTGAGACCATTTGTAACAATTGCTCCATGGGTGGCACATGGTAGTTATATTTATCGAAGGCGCGGTTTAGATTTCTGAAATCCACGCAGAGCCTGATTTCTCTAGACTTTTTCCTTATTGGTACCAGATTTGATACCCACTCAGAGTGTCTGACTTTGAAAATGATTCTAGCGTCCATTAATTTCTTCACTTCACTTTGAATCAATGGTTCCAACTTTGGATGCATTTTTCTTAATGGTTGCTGATATGGCTTGACGCTTGCTTTAATGGGGACGACATGCTTGATGATGCTGGTGTCGTATGTTTTCAAATCTTCGTACATCCATACAAAAACATATTTATATTGTTTAAATAGACTGATGAATTTGTCTCTTTCTGCTGGTGAACAACACTTGCCGAGATTCACAAATTTGGGATTCGTCTCAGTCCCTAAATTTATCAACTCGAACTGTAGAGATGAGCTGTGGGTCTTCACGTTGGCCGGTCTTCTGAAATTTTCGTTTAAATCGAACATTTTTTCTAACGTTATGACACCTTTAGGAATGAAATTGTCATATTTCATCTCGGCCTGATGTTCCTCATCATCTATGATCGCTCCTTTAAACACCTCGTCATTTGTCAAACATTCTATGATTTGTTGATCATCATCAAACACTCGCAAGTTGGTGATCATATCCGGTACTGAGGGCCTGAAAAGCAGTTCGACAAAATATCGATTATTAGTGGGTATGAGTCTAGCGGCTGATGTGGCCAACAGATCAGCAGCTGCGTTTTTAATTCTTGGAATTGAAATAATGTTGAATGCATTAAAACATTTAAGCAAATCCCATACCTCATTCCGATAAGCCTTTAAGTGAGGAGAAACACAATGTAGCTGATTCCGGATTTGTTTCACAATAATTTTAGAATCCCCAAAAACTTTTAGATTACTTACCTTTAGTTCAATTTCCTTCTTTAGTCCCTGCACCAGTGCCTCGTACTCAACTGTATTATTAGTACAATCAAACTCTAATCTACATGAAAGGAAATGTTTATTCTTCTGTGGGTCGATCAGGACACAGCCAGCCCCCGACCCTTCTAATGTCTTAGAGCCATCAAAAACCAAAATCCAAAAATCACTAACTACTGAAGGTGAATCTACTCCTACTGCTAAGCTTACTATATTACAGTCAATCTCATCAGCCTGTGAGAATCGAAGGAGATCAGACTGGGTGTCAGATGTGTTGCCAGCTTCTTCCGCTTGATAATTCCCTCATTACAACTCAATAAAATAGTTTCCCAGTACAGAATCCACTGGTACATTCTTCTCCTCCAGCTGAGTAACATTGTACTTCATGTGAGGCTCTCTTAGAATCTTAATCTGGTTTGGACTCCCTTTGTATGGAAACCAAAGATGGGACCAATCGGAGGCGAAATATCCATTTAATTTGGCCGACCAATCTCTACTTAGGACAAGACCGTAAGCATCTGGTATATCAGCCACCACGATGTTAATAACTTGGCATACTTTTTCATTGGATGCCAGACGGACTAGGACGTCTTCCATCTCGCCAATTACCTTTAAATCTATCCTATCCAACTGAACCACCCTCCACGTCGAAGGCTTAGGCTGCCCATTGATATTTTTACAGACTGGTATGGGCATAACATTAACCGATGCCCCTGAGTCTACCAAGCAATTATGCACATTATGATTGAAAATTTCAAATGTGACGAGGAAAGGTGGATGTTTGCTTTTAGACTTACCCCCCACGCTGGTTTCTCCAATTTCTTCTTCTTCTTGAGGTTGATTGTTAGCGGGCAGCTTCTCCTCCGATGTTTCAAGTGCTTTCAACAGTATTTCCTTTTGCTGCGGCACTTTACACATTTCGAATAGTGGAACATTCGCTTTTACCTTCTTTAAATCCTCCACGATGTCATAGTCCATCGGCTGCTCAATGTGGTGAGGTTTATCAACATTCATCTTTTCTTCACTTGGCTTGGTCCACGCGTCATTCTGACTAGGATTTTGGCTGGTAATAGTGAACTCTGGAATTTTATCAGCCAAAGATTTGTTTTGAAATTTCTTCTTAACATTTCTCTACAGCCTCTTAATCTTTGGGAGTATAAGACTGTCTTCCTTAACCGTCCCTTGGCTCCTTGTGGCTACATTGGTTTCCATAACGTCCTTGTACCCCTGAGTCTTTTTCTCTTCAACATCAAATAATGAAACAGAATCCCACAAAGCCATGGTTTCCTCTTCTTGATCTTTCGTAGAAGTAGAAGCAGAATTCTCTTTTCTTTCTTATTCTCCATCTTATATTAATCTAGAATCCAACAGCTGATTCATGACCAATGTCATCGAATTTATCCATTGAGGACAATACTTTTCAGAGTGTGGCTATTGGTGGAAAGTGCAAAAATTTTCCATGCCTACCTCTGTTAAGTTCATAGATGCAGTATTGTGAGGAGGAGGTTGAGACTGATGGTTATCCTCTCTTTTCTTATAATATGGCTTATAAAACTTTTGTGTTTCCCTTTCTTTCTCCATATCTATGATTTTATTGGAAAGCTTCTGCATCATTTTGGCCATATTTTCTAAATCTGGTGACTTTTTTTCCTTAGGCTTAGAAAACGATAAAGCTTTTCTTCCCGCACCTTTCTCTCCTGACTGTTCTGGATAGTCTTCAATACTCTCTCTTTCAGCTTCCACCACTTCTGCCTCTTCATATGTTTCCGTCAAAGTAGGCTTGGCCCTACCTTTGGTGAACATGGCCAAATCAGGGCCTAAAGCGGAAGTATAATACTCAATTAATACCTTGTCCGAAGGCTTATCTATTTCAGAGAAATTCTTGAGATATGCTGCAAACCGTTGTGTGAAACTGTGCACCTTTTCTTTTCTTTCTTTCTTCAACGCGCACAGCCCTTTCATGAGCGATGCATGAGTTTTTTGAGTTGCATACTTACTTCTGAAAATTCTTTCGAAGGTATCCCAATCAGGTATAGAGTTAGCAGGCAATCCAAAGTACCATGACGCTGCAGCTCCTTTAAGGGTATGCGGGAAGAGTCTGCATACCACATCTTCATATTCCCCGGCCCTTAATCCTTCAATTGCCAAGTAAGAACTTTGTAGATGATCATCTACCAGTATTTTATCGTTTGGGTCAAACTTGGGCAACATCTTGTCAAAGGCTTGAGGTAGGTCGTGTAATGGAGGTGTCAGGTTTAACGGTGATCTGGCTTTCCAAGCAGGTGGTGGATTTGGTGGGTTAGGTGGTGGATTAGCATTTAATCCTTCCATGAGTAAGGGTGGAGAGTGAGGAGGTGAGCCAACTGGAGTATGAGCAGGAGAACTGTGAGGGGTATCTAGGCCTTCTTGATTCAAAGGTAGCACAACTTCTTGTAAGGCGGTCTCTACAAGTTCTTCCCAGTCTCCAACCAACACTAAGTCTTCCGCTACAGGACTATCTTTCTTTTTATACTCTCTTCTGGGAAATTCAGGGATGATTGAAAATCCTCCAATCTTATTTACATATGCCCTAGTGTGTCTTCTCAGATCATTAACAATTCCGTTGCCAACAGAATATAGATGTTCTCTTTCTTCTGGAATTGGATTATGAAACCCACTACTTTCAGAGCTGTTACTGGTGGAATATTCTCGGGAAAACGGGTTTCCTCGACCTGCCATACATTGGCGGCCCTCCTTCTAGCGCCAAAACTGTTGAGGCCCAGAAATTCACAGGCAGCAACAGTAAGGGATTCTCCCCAATCAACGTTCCCAACTAGCCCGTTGACTATTTGGTATAGGGAATCTGTCCGGTTTGCGGTCCGGCTACTGTAGGTCAAAATAACAAAAAGGCTTTACCGGTTACAGCCCGGTCCACCGTATATTTTGTATTTTTGACTTAATGTATTATATGCAAGTGCCTAATTAACCATGCAGGGCGATAAGATGCAAGGAGCAGTCATAATGTGATGCGCAGGTTCTTACCTCTCGTCTTAGACTCACTAGCATCTTAACCAGGAATTGAAACTAACTATCTAAACTATCCCTAGGGAGAAAGATTATCATTCATTGGTGGGTAATATATTTTGTACATGCATAATGAAGAGTTACAGTTAGCTGACACTTTTTTCAAGACACACAAACAATTACAGATATTTAAACAACCAGATAGCCAATTGTTTTATGGACAACATTTATTACTCACAGTGAAAAACACCACAAAATATACTGAAAAGCATTCAACAAGAACATAGGTTCAGGAATTTAAATACTCTCACAGTTAATGAAACACAGCTAAAAACGAAATAGTTCCCCTTCAACATTGTTCATTAAATCACATTGATACATTCCACATTTCGCTTTCTCCAGCAGGCAAAAGTTGTAGTTTCTAATTGTAAAACGAAATAGTTCCTCTTACAAGAAAATGGGTTACAAATTCTTCCAGGGAAAAAGTCCCTTCTAAATTCTAACTTTCAAGTATTTAAACTACAGCCGCAGACCGTTTGAGCTGCCCCCCCAAACAAATGACCTTTCAGCTCCCGAACGCTTCATATTCCTTTATCTTTTCTGTGCATGCCCATGAGTGGCTAAGTAACTGCTGGACCTTTCAGAAATGCTCCTTTGTCACCATTCATTTTGTCTTTTCTTTGGTTTTTCCATCTTACGATCCTGCAGGTTTCGGCTCTACCTTCACCAAACGGTCTGCCTCCCTTGACCAATCTCCGGAAAATACCTGCAATCAAACGACAAGCATCATTTGTGGAAAACGCATTTAAACCACAGCAACAAACTAAACTGACTGAACGGCTAATCCACAGGAAATGGTAAGGTGCACCACCTTCATTTTACAGAAGCCAAATATACTACCTCGTTCTTTTATAGGCTTGTGATAACAAAACCAACGATGGAAAACGGGAGGAAACCAACATCGGAAGCCAAATGGCTTTCCCGGCCGCAACAGTGGAAGAGTTAATGCTATCGGTATGCGACGGGGGGGGGGGGGGGGAAAAACTTTTAATCGGAGATCGGACGGATTTCCCTTTCGGAAGCTCAATGACTTTGAGAGCCGCAATGGCAGAAGGGCAGGCCAACGACTCGTGCGACCTGTGAGCGGGAACAACTTTAAATCGGAAGTCGGAGGACATTACATCGGGAGCTAAAATACTTTCCCAGTTGCAATGATGGACGAGAAAAGACTAAGACGCGCGATCTTCGGGCAGGACAATTCCCAATCGAAAATCGGAGCACTTTGCGCTTCTGAGGCTTAACCACTTTGGGAGCCACAACGACGAAAAAGAATTGACTACAAGCAAGCGATTAAAAGAACAATACACATCGGCAGTCGGAGCAATTCGAACTTCGGATGAAGAACCGATTTAGGAGCCGCAACGGCGGAAAATAAGACGGGCGCATCAGATAGCGGATTGCTTTAGGTTTCGGAAGCTTAGTTGCTTTGGAGCCGCAATGGCAGAAACTAAGGAAGACTACATCCCTCCGATCAAAAATGAAAACGCTAAGTGCTTAAGATTCTGAATTCCAGCAACAGAAAAGAATGCTTCTGCAACGGTGGCCCCTTTGACAAGCAAATCAAACTAAAAATCTGCGATCCAATACACTTAGAAACACAGGCAACCACTCGAGAACCAGGACGGGTGCTATGAACCTTCCATAATCATTCAAATCAAAGTGTGACCAACAAGAGATCACGGAGCACACGATTAACGACAAACGCTAAATCAAAAGGAGGGACCCAAAATTTTAAGAAATTTAGGGAGAACGGTTGCAGCTGCAACAAGGTATAAAATAAATTAAAATTTAAGATGACTTGATCATTAAACTTAAACATTTGAAACATGTAATTTAAATGTAACTTAAATTAAATTTAAGAAAAATGTCAATTGTTTTTAATCGTTACTAAAACATTTGAAAGGTGCAATTTACCTCAAAATATTGGGAGACACTGGGAATGTCTCCCAATATTGATGATGAGAGGGTCCCAATACCCATGATCCTAGGAGAAGGGATCGGAACCTATGAACACAACCAAAATTTCGATCTTGGAAAAAGGTGTCATGACAATAATGAGAACATATAAATTTATAGATATTTATGAAAATGTACCTCTTTCAATGGGCCTAGGTTAACACTAGAGTCGACCATAAAATCACGTTCATCCAGCATCTGGGTGAACTGCAATTCAAATTAGTTCATTATATATTTAGATAAACTAGCAAAATGTGATTTAAAAATTATGAGGAAAAAATAAAAGTTCTCACTTACCTCCCCCCTCCCTCCTTCCCCGCAATGGAGTAAATCAAACAACCCATCTCAATAATGTTTTGCATAGGCCTTGGGATCATCAAGGCTCATTGAATCTACCTCAATGTCTGTTGTATAAGAAAAATGTGCACGAGAACAAGTGTGTGCTCTATGTTTATTCATTCCCACATCAACCCCCACTAGAGAAGATGGTAAGTTCTATCCTATGGCGATTCTGGCCTCTAGAACAATATGAGAGGTCTCCTTTATCTTTGATCGTAATGTAACAAGTATTTGTGGTCGAGGCACCAAACGAGGTGTAGTCTTAGGAAACAATGGATTGTGAAAGGATCATTCTCATTCATACGTCCTACATTTTCCAACCCCGTAAAATTTTGACACATCTGTGTAATCTGGCTTCATGTTTAAAAAAAACTCTACATAAAAAAATCTCACAAAATAATGTGGCACTTCATCATTCCATGGAAATCTACCATAGTCAGCCAAGAATCTATCATATAAATGGTGTGCAATCTCAGGGTGCTTGAAATATTGCACCTTTAACATATTTCCCTTCGGTCCTTATTTAAAATTAAACATTGAAATGGCATATTATTTTGATACCCTCTTCTCTACTTCAACCCACTTGTCATGACCCATCACCTGAGCCTTCCACATCTGTATCAAGTGAATAAAATAATATGATGTTGGCCCAACAGTTTTATAGGAACCAATAAACTTTCCTGAATATTCCAAAAGTATTTGCAAACTTTGTCGACTATCAGTTGGGAGTTCCAATCTAGCAAGATCATCTCTCATTTTTTTATGGTGGGATGTGCATTAGTTAAGGGTGAGAGAAACAGTATCATTTTCCCAAGGAAGAGCGTCGGGTATATCTGAAGGATAAATGGTTGTAAGCTTACAACCATGTGCTTGTTCGAAAGTAGCCCTTCGTCAACCTTGACCCTTTCGTCGAGCATTTGCATGACCTTGCTCTTGTTGGTCCCTTGCAACATCCTTGGCATCTCCACCCCTTGCATCATCACCCTCATTTTCTCCAAATGCATCACCCTCATTTTCTGCAAATGCATCATCACCCTCAGCCTCTCTAAATGCATCACCGTAATCCTCAGCAGAACCATGATC
>LPNX011067073.1:467864-484293 GCA_001517045.1 Pseudotsuga menziesii | reverse complement strand
ATATATATATATATATGTATGTATGTATGTATGTATGTATGTATGTATGTATGTATGTATGTATGTATGTATGTATGTATGTATGTATGTATGTATGCATACTCAAAATTTTGCATGTGCATAAATTTTAAACACATACCAATTGTGTCTCGATATAATATGTTAGAATCTCTAGATGTTTCAAATCATCTTTGAGAGAAAGCATTTGAAGGTATTCCAGTAGATGTAGGTGTGGTAAAAGGTTTCCTTGTCTCAGATGTCCGTGTACATGTTCGACTCGAAGAATGAGTGACTGCCTCGTCTTGATCCATCTCTACTATATATCTCCTATAAACATCAAAAAAAGCATCAATGAACTAATGTAGTTTATCCCATAGATATTTTTTGAGGGCAAGAAAAAAACAATTGAATATATTTATTGTGTGCCCCGCTTTCTGATGTGAAATTGTATTGTTCCCACATGTATCCCCTTCATTTATCCCGAACAAGTATCACTCTTATTAAGCTCATTTCCATAGTGGTCATGTTTGACATAATCATGGTTAATAAATCGATTATGAGCATGAGAGATTAAGGATATTACAAATATTTTGGGATTCATTAAATACTAAATCATTATTATATGCAACCCTATCAAGGACAAAAATCCTCCTTTAAGTAGTATTGAAGGATCAAAATGCCTCCTTCACATGGGCCTAACATATTTGGATTGAGTTTCAAGGTTATACTATTAACGTTTCTAGTAAGTGTCCATATTTTGTTAACTTTTCTAGTAAGTGTCCATATTTTATTGATATTGTGAAGTCCAACAAGTTTCTTTAAAATCACCATAAAAGAAATAAATATAGATTTTCCCAACCAAATTTATTATAATGTGATCCGTGATATTTTCATTTTACTGAATTTTTTTTAATAGGTTTTAGTATTACTTAACACCAACGCAAAAACAGGCCATACAGGCAACTATATCCCAAGATATGGCTAGAAATCAGTTGGTAATGCAATCGAAATGTTCTATCCTTGATTTAAATATAGAAAGTTCAAGGAGCTTAAATTTAAATTTTTTCTTTTATGATGTAATGTATTTTCTTTAAAATTTATATTTTTCATTTATGTTGTAATGTATTTTCTTTATTTTTTATCATGTTTTGATCATGAGGAATAAGTACATTGTTTATGTGGCTATTTTTTATTTTATGAAATGTTGTGGTGAATCAGGGTCCTTGATATCATTGGTATCCTAGGGTTGCAAGATACACACCTAATGGTATACCACTCCAAATGAACATCATGACACATAATTCAATCCCCAAGGATGGTTTTGCATCCAAAACTAGAGTGAATGGGTCGCCCTTTATTGCCAGAGAAAGTTCTATAGAAGAAACAAATCAAGTTTAGGATGTATGGAGCAGTGTGGCAGGTGCTGTAACACCACAACAAGAGAAGCACGTGGTTGGGACGTTCTTGTTTCCTCTTGTCAGCGTCATCAAGTCATTTGGAAGCACTATAAAATTATGTTGTTTTCTACTTCATAGGGTTTTTGGTTCCTTTAAACCCATGTAGAACCTAGACCATGATGATTAAGCTAATGAAGTATTTTTCTACAGTTGGAAATTGCAGCTAAAATTACTCAAGGATGCTCTTGGAAATGGACAATAATTAGTCGTTTCCTCTGTTGGAGTCTAATGATTCCTTGGCTGCCAAAGTGGAGGAAGTTGTCCAAGTTCAAGTTGTAACCTCAATATACCTAAGATGGAAATTAAGTGGCTCCAAAGAATGCAGTCAACTAATAGATTTGTAGTTTAAACATCATTTTTTATAGTACTTTCAGTCTATAATTTTTAATAGACATAAATGGTTGAAACAAATTAATAGTACTTTCATTCTAGAATTTTTAATAGACATTTTTTTATTTGCTCAAATTTAAGACCTGTCCTATGGCAAAAGAAACAAATTTTGCATAATAAACTATGCAGTAAAAGTTATTGCTTAGTTTTTCATAAACATATTAAAATAAAATAATTATGAATATGCTAAATTCAAACATTATTACTTAAATTGAGAATATAATTTTTCACCATTGAAAATCTAATTTTGCAATGCAATGGATAGAGAGAACTATAACTATTTACATCTCTTAGTTATATAATCTATATATATGTGTATGATACTAGATGAGAATATTAGTCACTCTGCAATACAAGGTTATATGTTAATTGCAGTAATACCCTGACTTAGGTGGTGGTTTAGCTTTCAGTTCAACTTAGTCAATGGATTAGATTTCAATTAAATATTTTTGTTTAGATTTCAGTTTAAACAATCTTGATACTAAGATGTGAAATTTTATATTTTACTTTTGCAATTAAAGTGAATGTGGAAGAAGAGAAACAGATCTGATCTTTAGTTAATTATCAAGTTGTGGAGTGTCACTCAAATACTCATGTTCTATTAATGTATTGATAACACACTCTCTTAATGGAGAACTCTAGTAATTTAAGTAAGAAGTTATACTTTGGAATGAAGTAAATATGGAATGAACTAAATATGCTACCACTCTACATTATAATAGGCATCTAATTATCATTTGAAAAGTCACTTTATTTAGCCTATAAAATATGTTTTTTAATATGAAGCATGCAACTCGAAAGGTTATTTTTCTCATTATGTTGGTGTAAACATATTGTTATTGTTGTATGCATTTACAAACATGGTTTTGGAGCCATAGTAAAGGCCATCCAAACCAATTGAAGAATTAATTTAGTGTGGCAATACAAACAAGAGATTATGATGAGGGAAATTGTAAAGGAAAAAGACAAACCGTCACCCAGATACTTAAGAGGGTGGGCAGCTGCATATCAAGTTCAAGCACAGTTGTGGCACAGTTGAGATTGAACAAGGATGCCCAAGAATATGTCGTCTATCAAACTGAATTTGTTGATCAAACTTTGGGCACCATAATAGGTGTAAGACCTTAAACAAGCCTACAATTAGGTGTAAAACATGGGAGGAAAATACGAAAAGAGACACATCCTATGAACAGGTGGCCAAAAGAGTCACCTGTATGCATGCCTGGAAGTTGAACCAAACAGTCTCTATTACATTAGGCATGAAAAGACATAAGCCCATAGCCCTATATGATGTTATTTAGGATGGAATAGGCATGTGAAAAAATATAATGTTTATTAGGATGGAATAGGATTGTGAAAAGAGGAACTCAACTATGTGATATCTGGTTTTTCAAGTATGTATTTATTTGTCATTTATAAAAAGCATAGGAAATATTAATTCGAATAGGATGAGATTGACAGATTTTATATCACTGTTTAAGCATGGGTTCCTAAAATATTTATAGCCATTAACAGTAAAATAAATTGTTGAACATCCTCATCTCTCAAAGTCTCCCAATTACCATATCAACTCTAATATATATATATATATATAGGAGAAACATGAGAAGAAACAATTGAGTCCCAAATAAATCAAAAGCTAAAAATATTAACACATTTGACTTAAAGTAAGAAAGGTAAAGAGCAAGAAGAACAGAAATGGATGGGAAGTGGGTGGTCACAATAAACCATCGAAAACACTAATCACCTTCTGTTATGTTTTAGGATTATGCAAGTGTCTGATTGGAATGTTTTGAACACTTCTTGCATTGGTTGCTTTAAACACGTATTTTGTTTTATGTGGCTGATTTTTCTTTATAAAGAGCGAGTTTTTTCTAATTCCTTCCTTCCTTCAATAGTAGTTATGGTATGAGTAGAAATGCAATAATGAGAACTACAATAGAGACACTATAGAGACAAGCTGAGAGGAACTAAGTGCTATTTCCATATATATTAACCTAAGCCTATAATTTCATATATATTAACCAAAGCATTCATATACATTTTCTTTCTATAATTGAAAGCAAGGTCGATCCACTTACCTCAACCACCGCGCAGGAGAAAGGCCAAGACGCTCCACCACTGCGCAGACGAGGGGTCGAGAAACTCCAACACCACGCGGACGAGGGGCTGAAGCCTCCAACACCAGAGAGCATGCATGACAGGACACAGCATAGAATCATCGTCCTCACCAAGACGCACGAGACACAATGGATTCCTCACCCACAAACACAGAGAACGTAGCGGAGTCCTCACTCACAGCGGAGAACGTAGCAAAGTCCTCACTCACAGACGGACAAAACACAGTGGAGTGCTAAATCACAAACGCAGAGAATGCAATGGACTCCTTACTCACAGACGTAGAGAACCAGATGCAGACTCCTTGCTCATAGATGCAGCAGACTCCTTACTCACAGACGCATCTGGACATCACTCTCACAAACCTCCTCACAGATGCATTTGGACATCACTCTCACAAACCTCCTCACGGTGCAAACCTCCTCAACAAGACGCACCAGACGAAAAATTGCAGCAAAGTCCAAACGCAGAGAACCAGGAAACGACAAAATGGTAAACAGTTGCGTTCAGTTGATACATATATGACATTTTTTCGGCCGAACAATTGTTCGACCGAAAAAATGTTTCGATCGAACAAATGTTCGGCCGAAAAACTATCTGTCGGACAATATTTTCCCGTCTATTTTTAAAAAGCGTGCATAACAAGGTTCTCCATTAACTTTAACATTCGACCAAACTATTATTTTAGCCAAAAGTTAGTTACATTTTTTCCGCCAAAAACATAAACTAGTTCGGCCGAAAAAACAAAAATAGTTCGGCTGAAAGTGCTTGGAATACAGATTCTGAAATTTAATTCTCACGGAATAGACACCCAGATTCATGATTTCACCCTATCCTTATTACTAGATTTTAGGGTTGTACTTAAATTCGACACAACTTTCTTTAATATAAAGTTGTTCTTTATTACTGAAAAAAAATTGCTAAAAATAATTGCTACAGAAAAGGAGGGAGATGCCACTGCCAAAGATCGAACATCCAGCAGTAAAAAAGATCAGCGAAAATGCCAAGTTTTGCAGATGAGATTCACATGTCAATTGAAAATATACACCAAGGAGAGCTTGTAGGTATCAAGAGAAATAATTTGGTTTTGGACAAAGTGGAAAGCTCAAATGTTGAGCTTAAGGGTGTCTATTAACTTTAAAATGAATGCTCTAACGCTAGAAGCTATAGACATCAAGCCTTGACATTGAAGAAAACAATGAATAAGAGATAGGTTAAGCCTAATTTTCATCTTTGACATGTGCAATTGTGAGTAAACAACAAAAGGCTTCATTATCGATGTATTAATTGGTCGATTGTGCTTCCTAAGAGATCAAAAAAATTATGCATGCTTCTAAATTCGGACGAATGTCCGCTTTGTTGAAGTTTTAGTGAAGTTTTTTTTTTTAAAGATGAAAAAAACCCTAACCTTGATATTCATAGTGAATCAAAGGAAATCAAATGAGCCTCCCAAAATGGGTTGTTACAAGAGTTACAGTGGTATGTAAACTGGAATAAGGAGCCAAAATAATCCAACCAAGGATATACAAGATAAGATCCCATAATATGTCAATAAAATGATCAAAGAATTCACAGTTAGACACATATATCAGTCAATAATAGGAGCACAAGGAGAAACCAGAGATGACCATCCGTCATGCTAAAATTTCTCAAAGAGATACATGAAACTCAGTGCCCAAAGAAGAGGGAGACTAAGCTCCGGCACTAGGTCTAAAAGAACTGCAAATAATGGGCAGATTCATCGTAGAGTCATCGTAAAATTCAAAAAAGGAGCAGAGACCATGGGCCAAAACAAGAGAATATTTGGATAAGCATTCTTCTCTCTTATTGTGCTCTTTGTAGACATGGCAAATGTCTAAGCTGGAAAAACACAAGATCAAAGACCTAATATTATCACACCAATGATTCATCTCTATAGAGGATAAGGCTGCTTTTTTATTGACCCAGATGATGATAACTAAGGAGTCACCATAAATATGCTTTAGAGGTATACCCATTTCATTTGACACAAATAATAGAGCCCATAAGGCCAAGAGCTCGGCCCTTGTGTTCGTCGAAGGTCCACAATCGAGCTTGAAAGCAAGTGAATGAGTACTGCTGATGGCTATGAAAATCCCAGCCCCACCCTGAGACTTAGTTGTTGCCCCATTAAAATAACCATAGGGATACATCAAAACTAGAGCATCTCCTATATTCCTAATTTTTACCTTATTACCAGGAGCAGGGTAGTAATGCATAAGATATTCAACCTGATGTATGATACCTTGGACAAATATCGGCTTATCTTCAAATATGCCCCGATTTCAAAGTTTCCATATGCTCTAGAAAACAAATATCGGTAGGTAACTGAAATATGCATTCTCAGAATGCTTAGAAAACCATAGTTCCACAAGGTCCAGTAAGGAGCATCCTGAAGATGGAGGATCACATAAGTAGATCATGCCAGATGACCTGTATCCATGGGCTTGGTAACAGCGTGGTGGACTATGTTATTTCCGATATCCCTTTATACAACAAAATAATAAATTTTGACATCTTAAAAGACCACAAGCCTAACTCAGATCAAATACCTTTAATTGTAACTCTCAATTTTGTCATGTATAGAGTTCCTATAGAAGATAATCCTCATAGCCAAAAAAACTTGATCTTTGATAAAAAAAAATAAAAATGATCTTTTTCTAAATGAATTAAAAATTAATTTGCTTCCTTTATCAAGTGTAGACAAGATAGAAGACCTCTATCATAATTTTACCACAACCCTCTCATATTTTGTTAACAAGTTCTCAATTGAAGTTTCAAGTAATAAAAGAAATAGAAAAACCAACCCTTGGTATGATAAAGATTGTAAAAGTGTGAGGAAACAAATTAAGGAAGCTCTTGATGAGTCTCTTAAAACTGACTAGATAAAAATATACAAAGCCCTAACTAAAAGGAAAAAAATGCAATATATTCGTAAAAGACAAGAAAAACTCTTACACCTCTCTAAGGTGGCTCCTAAGAAATTTTGGAGGCAGATTCTAACTAGAAAAAATAAAGATAATAATAAAATTTATTTACACAACTGGAATTCCTATCTTAAAAAGCTTTATGATTCCCTAAATGGCATAGTTAACTTTGTGGAAGAAATTTTCTCATTAGAAGACATAGATTTTGGGGTTAAGCGTCTCACAAATGGAAAAGATAAGGACATCGAATGCTACCAGTCAGAAATCTTAAAAATTAGAGGTCATGTACTCAACCCTCACATCCACAAGCTTTTCAATCAAGAGATAAAGCAAGAGTTCCCCAAAACTTGGACTCAAAGCCTCATTATCCCTATTTTTAAAAGTGGGGATACCAACAACCCCTCTAATTACTGGACAATTATGATTAGCCCTCTCTTATCCAAGTTATATGGTATTATTTTGGAAAAGAAGATCAGCACTTGGCTTGAAAGTGAGGCTAAGCGGGCTAAAGGCCAAGCAGGTTTTAGAAGGAAACACTCAACAACGGACCATCTCGTTACGCTTAGGATAATTGTGGAGGAGTGTCATAATGATAAATCCAATCTCTTTTTTTGCTTTGTGGACTTTAGAAAATATTTCGATATGGTACCTAGAAATAACCTTTGGAATAGATTAGAATCGATAAAGGTTCATTTCGAGTTGAGAACCGTTGCAAGAAAATTATACGAGAATGTCATTGCCAAGTTTAAGACCAACGAGGGGTGGTTGAAAGATATTAAGTCTAATATAGGAGTTAAACAAGGTTTCCCCCTCTCCCCCACCCTTTTTTCCATTTACATAGATAAGCTAGAAGGTTGTTTAGAGGAAGCAGGTTGTGCTGGCACGATCTTAGCCAGAATAGTCATCATCCTTCTTCTCTATGTTAATGATATTGTTCTTCTAGCAAGGTGTCCTTTTGATCTTGATAAGCAACTACGACTTCTTAAGGATTTTTGCTCTACCATGGGTATGACTGTTAACACTAACAAAACAAAAATTATGATTATCAAATCCAAGGACACTTACACTAATTTTGTGTATGACAATAGCAAATTGGAGGAAGTCTCTTCTTACAAATATCTAGGAATTGATATTCATCACAAGTTCAATTGGAACTATAGCATTAAGAAAAGGATTAATGGAGGGTGGAAAGCTTATTTTGGTCTTAAAAATAATTATAAAGCAGCAAACCTTGTGATGTGGGATAAAAAGAAGCTCCTCTTTGAAACCTTAGTCACTCATGTTATCTTGTATGGGTGTGAGGTTTGGGGTTGCAGCATTTCTAGAGAATCTTGGAGAAAGATTGAGCAAATCCAGAAGCATTTTATAACGTATAACCTCAAAATTAAAAGAAATACACGCAACCCTATCCTCCTTATAGAAGTGGGTCTTTCCCCTATTGAGATCCTAGCTATGACTAGGCTCTTGTTGTACAAGCACAAGATCAATAACATGGGAGACCATAAACTTCTGAAACTAGCTTTAAATTCCAGCCAAAACCACCTAAGGCTCAAGTGAGGTTGGTATAAGGATACTAGGGCTTGGTTAAACCGTTGGGAGATTGGAGAAAATGTTTCATTGCAAAATATAAATAACATTAAAAATATTGTCACTTCTAAGTTTAAGGAGAAAATGTGGTGTGAGAAATATTTGGAGGATAAAAGAAAATTAAGATATTATAAGGAGGTCATCAATCCTACTCTAGAAGATCAAAAGTATCTCTTAGTTTTAACTAGTCCAAAGAAAGAAAGAAAAATATAGCCAAGATAAGAACGAACTCTCACGAGCTTCATAGTGAAACTGGTCATTGGGCAATTCCTAAAACACCGTGGGTAGAAAGGATCTGCCATCTCTATGAGAATATGAACATTGAGGATGAAAAACACTTCCTCTTAGATGTTGGAATATATTATATTCCTTGGAAGGTAATAATGTCTTTGTATTATGTCAAAAGTTGTCTACAATCTTATGTAAAAGAGTAATATATTTAACCCATAGTTATATGGTGTTGTATTTACTTGTGTAGAGTATTTGTCCATGGTATTGTATTAAGAGATGTTATTTTGGAGAATTATACTATCGCACATGCAATATGTGAGAGTAATTCCTCCTCATCTCTTAGTCTATAATAGGGTCAAGTGAGTCTCTACATAATCATGTATTCTTGATGTAGTAATGGTACTATTGTGACACTATTGTACATCATCTATATTCTTTGGGGTATTTGTTCTTTCCTTTCTTGTAAGATTGGAGAAGACATTCTAGAGATAATAGAAGACTACCTTCCCTTAGATGTAACCCATTAGGGTGAACCGCGTATATCGGTGTTCTCTTGTCCTTTTCTTTTCATGTTCTTATCTTTTATGATATGTTGTTGGTTGCTTAGATAGGTTAACTAGTTTAGCTTGACTCTACTATTCTAACATGGTATCAGAGCACCTTGTTCTTGTTGCAATGAGATTTCTATTCGTATGATTGCAGAGGTTATCTTGTTCCTACTTGTCTCTAACATTCCTATATGGAAGCATTGACATTTTCAGGGCATTCATCTCTTGCATATTAACATCATACTAATAAGAAATGCATATATGCTTCAGATTAGTTGCTTGATGACTAAATTTTCATATATTTAAGTGAAATCTTTGGCTCACTATTTATATGTTGTGGCTGACACTTAATGTGTAAAAGTAACTTCATTTTCCTTAATGAGTAAGTTAATCTTTTAATTGATCATATTATGTTACCATTATTTTATATGATGTTTGCTAACCTTTGGTATATAAGCATTTTCATTTTTGTATGAGCAATTTTGTTTTATGATCTTTATATGCTTTAATCTTGAAAGTTCTTGTGCGGATAAGTTCTATGTTTAGGCTTTCACCTTATTCCAGGAATAATGAAGAACCGTCTTCTACTATTAAAGTCATGATGTTCATCTGTATGATGCCATTTTTGATGTATAGACCATTGGGGTCTTGTTTCTTCGATGTTTGAGGTCTTCTACAGATATTTGTATTGCACCTTGACTAGAAGAATGTATGCTATCTGCATGTGTATTGGCCATCTATGTTTTTTTTGTACACTGTTGTGGTGTTCTTAGCCACACATTCTGTTGTATCAGCCGTCAGAAGGTATCTATGCACTAGTGTGGATGTTATATCAGAGTTGTTCAGCTATCATGTATGGTTGTGATTATTCTTGTGGTGATCTGGGCATCTTGCGATTGGATTCGGTCACATGTTCTTGACATTTTATTGTTGGGTCTTTCATCGTACAACCTGGTTCGTGTGCACTTTCATGATTCAGTGAGAAGCGGTTGTTCATCGAGAAATTCCATCCGCTGAAGTGTTCTTCTTATTTGCAGCTTTGGTTCTTCTGGAAGTTGTCATCAAGGGGGAGCAGTAATGACTACTTCCTTCCTTAGTGTTAGTGTGGGCCCTTCTCCCAGACATTATTAAGGGGGAGTGTTGGAATATATTATATTCCTTGGAAGGTAATAATGTATTTGTATTATGTCAAAAGTTGTCTACAATCTTATGTAAAAGAGTAATACATTTAACCCATAGTTATATGGTGTTGTATTAAGAGATGTTACTTTGGAGAATTATATTATCCCACATGCAATATGTGAGAGTAATTCCTCCTCATCTCTTACTATATAATAGGGTCAAGTGAGTCTCTACATAATCACGTATTCTTGATGTAGTAGTGGTACTATTGTGACACTATTGTACATCATCTATATTCTTTGGGGTATTTGTGCTTTGCTCTCTTGTAATATTGGAGAAGACATTCTGGAGCTAATAGAAGACTACCTTCCCCTGGATGTAACCCATTAGGGTGAACCATGTATATCAGTGTTCTCTTGTTTTTTTCTTTTCATGTTCTTATCTTTTATGATATGTTGTTGGTTGCTTACATAGGTTAACTAGTTTAGCTTGACTCTACTATTCTAACATTAGAATTCTCTGCGTACACCCACATTAGATCTCAATTTCATAATCTTTGTTGCAATCCCAACCTTCCTAGCCTTTTAACTTGTCAAAATTATAGTGAGCTCGAGACACTTCTCTCCAATCTTTTTTAGCATAGAAATACAATTTTAAAACAAACTAAATAATTTGTTTCTTTGGGTCCGATAGACCAAATTCTGATATGAGGGGACGTTAACCATCATCATCAAAAACTGAAGAAGTGAAGGGACGGTCAACAAAAATGTGTTGTATTGTATCATCACCATTACAACACAACCCGCATATTCTTGGTCCTATCCATCCTCTTTTGGAAAGGTTATCCCAAGTCAAGATTCTATTATTTATCGCCAACTAGATGAAACACTTGATTTTCCAGGGAAACTTACAGTGCCATAATAGAACAACAAATTTATCCCTGAAAGGAACTAGCAGAGTTTTTACCATTAAATCATAAACCAATGCAGTTGTTACCTTACCATCTTTATTATTGTGTGTCCATTACAATTTACCAGCTAAGACCTTAAGTCAGATACCCCCATACTCAAGACCGGCAATATAACTATTCCAAGCATTTGCCCAAGCACCGCCCAAATCCAGGTCTGCGACAGATAACCAATAATTCTTTGATTCTACTAAAATATTACGAGCTTGCTGAAGGGTAGTAATGCCAAAATCCTGTAGATAGTCAATTAGGTCCAGAGGGAGGAAGGGACAAGAAATCTATCTAATTATAGGATTTGACCCAATGTGTATGATCATACCATTCCCAACCTGCCATCCCAAACATCTCCCCAGCCATGAAAGCGTACTAAGAAAACCATTCCAGAAAATGGAGGTTCCTCTGACAAAGAAGAGTTTTTTCTCTGTGCCATATGTCCACTGACTAGTTCTTCAAGTACTTTGTTGAAACAACTTGAGCCCATAAGCCAGTTCCATTAAGGACCATACACATAATTTTTAGTCTCAAGGATACACTAAATCGTTCAAAGTTATTTATGCCCCAACCCCCACATTCCAGTGGTCTGGAAAGAGTCTACCAGTCCATAAGATGGTAGCGGTGCCTTTCTCTCGTGGATCCCCATAAAAAGAAAAAATCAACTTTCTCAACTTATTGAGAATGATTTTTGGTACAGGTGCCAGAGCAAATTAGTACACAAGCAGACTGGATATTACAGCATGAATGAGAACGAGCCTGCCCCCAAGTTAGAGGTTCTTATGCACCCAGTGATGAATCCTTCTTTCAAAATTTATGATCAACCAATTTCAATCTCTTACCTCATATCCCAGTGGATTGATAAAGTAGTCGATGTACTTAAATCCCATCTGAATATGATCTGCCTTATAAGGAAGAATATGTTGAATGTTGTGCAAGACCCCTATCTTCATTTAATTGAAGAGGAATCATGATTTCTCAATACTGATGCACATACCTGATACAGAATAGAAAGTATCCAAAATGACTTTGAAAGCCATCCATTCCTTCAGGGTTCCCATGCCAAAGAGCACAACGTCATCTACAAAAAGAAGGTGAGTAAGATGCATGGATACCGATATCTTGATTCCCCGAATCTTTCCCTTTGCCTTATCATATTTAATCAGTAGATTGAGACCCTCAATAACAAGGATGGAGAGAAGGAGGGATAAAGGACATCCCTGCCTAATACCCCTAGAAGCAGTGAAGAAATGTGAGGGTGTATCATTTACCAAAATAGAAAAGTTTGCAAAGGTTAGATAGCCCATTATCTAATTGACACCTTCCAAAGGAACACCTATCTACAGAAGAATGAGACTTAAATAGGACCAATTGACGCTGTCAAATGCTTTTACCAGATCCAGTTTTAAAACCAGGGCCCTACTCTTTTTAGACTTTAAAGAATGAAGTGCTTCTTGAGTGATACCAATAGGCTCAACAATCTGTCTATTCCTAAGAAACCCAAACTGTTCAGGGGAGATTGACTTGTCAAGGAATGGTTTTAACCTTAGGGCTGCAATTTTGGAAACAAGCTTGTAAACCAAGTTGCATAAGGAAATTGGTCTGAAATCAGAAAAGGAAAGGGGTTTCTCTTTTTTTGGGATCAAGGATATAAAAGTAGAGTTGAGTGAGCCATCCACCCTCCCGGAGACCCTAGATGACTCAATAGTTGCAAGGAGATCACCCCCCACTAAATCAAAGAACCCAAAAAAAATTCAACTAACCATAAAAAAATAAATTTTAGTGAAGTTTATAGCTGCAATAGTTCATCACATTCTATGTTGCTTTCATATGTAGAAAATGTGGTAATTTGTATTGGTAAAACAGTGTTGGCGCTATTTGTCTCTATTGTAAATAATGGAAGATGCATTTGGGGGGCTCAGCATATTCAAAAAAGGATCGAAAATATTTTTGTGGCACACAGATACCTAGCAAAGGAGACTTCATGAATGTGATTGACAAGAGACTCTCTCATTGTGAGATTCGAGTTGGTTATTCCTTCCAAACAATGAAAATGCTTCAGCTTGCTACACATTTATGCAAACATACACAAATGTTAAGGACCTAATATTCTCATATTTCAAAGAGGAATAGGTCTGAGGCATTTATTTCACTATTGTAATGCTTTAGTGGGTAATCATCCACAATAGGATTTATAAAGGGATACTTGTTAGCTTCTTAATGTTTCTTATGCACCCACAGAAGAATCGGAGTCCAAGATTTGGAATATTCAAATATGGAGTTAAAAGAGCATATCTGAGGATTTGTTAGCTGATTTTTTTGCTCTAAAACAGATAAATATGATATGAGATCAAATTTTTACTATTGTCATTTCTTATATAGGACTCGATCCACTGCTTGTGGATCTCATATCTATTTTGAACTTGAGTCATTGTATCATAAAAAGACTTGAGAAAAACAGAGTTCGTGGGGGGTTTTCAATTTAGACGCTGGAGAGAGTTGTAGGAGGTAGTTTTAGCTGTATGAGTGAATTTGTAAGTGTGAGGGGCATTTTATTTTGTAATCATTTATGGAATTAAATATTTTTTAGAATTGTTTATCAGCATGTTACATGATACATCCCTTTGTCTGTCATTTCTTTCTCTAATTACTTGAATAAATTGCAGATATTGAGTATCAATGACTACCTATGAATGAGAGATTCTCAAGCAGCAAAGTATTTGTTGTGACTTCCTGTCATTTGTGTATTTTGTTTAAGGATATTTTAATTCATTTTACAGATACTTTCTCTATTTAGTGGATGTTCTACTTTATGTTACCTTCTCTTTTCTTCCATCTGTTATCATCCGATAATTCAACTTGATTGCCTTTAATGTACAGAATGTTTAAGACTCCATGCCCAATGGTATATCATTGATTTACAGTTTGCTTGTTTCCCTCTCCTTCAATCTTGTTTGATCCATATTCTAGATCCAAACTATATCAAAACCAATCATACATCTAATATGTTCTATCCATGCTCTCTCGGCATTCGGAGTGCATATTTTAGCAAAAACATCTTTTGGCGTCATTGTCGGGGAGCAAAGAAACGAAAGCATTTTTCCCTGAGTTGTTTGACATTGAAATATCAGTCTTTGGTGGGAAACAAATGATAGTTACATAGTTTGGACTGCAATGTTTCACCAAGTGATTCCATAAAGGATAAATCTGTCGGTATCTCTTCTAGTTCATATTTTCAAATGCAATGGAAGCTATATTGACACAAAGGTATGCATTTTGTGACTTCTATGATATACCCGGATTTCCAAATTTTGTACCTCATAGAGAAGTATGGGAACACTACCTTCCAAAGTTTAGAGGAAAAGAGTATGATCATCCTTCTAAGCACTTGTTGGACTTTCATGAATGTATGTGTCGGTTGTGCATCATTCATGAAGATATCTTGCTCAAGATGTTTCCATTTTCATTAGAAGGGGACGTTCAAGAATGGTGTAGGTCATTGCCTCCCTCTAGCATCTCTTCATTAAAGGAATTCCATGTTGCTTTTCATGATTATTGCAAAGAAATTTTTCCTATTGAATCTCTTAATCCTGAATGTTGTCAAGAATTTGAGTTGTTGCATCATTATTCAAACTATGAAGTTCAGGATGATAGCTCTGATCTAATGCTTATAGAAACAATTCAAACGGATGACAATTTCATTAAGCAAGTTGCTTCTACTACTGAAATTAATGAAGATAACTTGCTTCCTTTTGATCTTCCTGTTAAAAAGTATAATGGATAATTTCAACATCTTTCTACCATCCCAGTTTGTAATGGAATGTGTGGTATTTGGGCATTATTTCAAGAGGATTGTAGTTTCATTGATGGAACAGAAATTATACATCAGCAACTCGGTCTTTTAAATCAGCTGGAGCTATGTCATGTTCTAAATAATCCGGTAGTTGATTGGATGGATTCAGTTTCAACAGGGGCCCCAAACGTTGTAGCATTTGACATGCAATCAAATTGCAGCAGTAAGTGTAAGCTATCCATTCACTTTTTGTTGCATATGTTATATCCTTTGTCGGTTTTCTCAAACAGTTGCATACAAGAAGTTTACTTCATCAGTCAAATGATTTTTTGGTTGCATTGGAAATCTAACTTCTAACTACACTTGATCAAACAGAGTTCAAATAATTAGTGTATGAAGTGTATATAAATAAGCTCATCTCAAGAGCATTTGTTTCCCTCCAATATTCAGCAGTAGAGTAGTTATTTGGCTTTTCAATATGAATTTGGATTTCAATAAAGATGGTTTGGTTTCAGTTTGTAGTGCATGGATCAGTATGCGGTTTGTTTTTAGAAGTTTCTCTTTTTCAGCTTGTTATGGTGTGCAGTAGTTCAAATGCTAGTAAGACTCCATCCCAATGGAATGATGGTGTTTCTCAGTTGTAGGGTAGTTGTCATTTGTAGTAAATAGTAAGCAAATTTTATGAAAAGTTGCAGATGTCAAAAAAGGTTTCAGGAAAAAGCACTTGATCTACATGTTCTTGGAGCCTCACAAGGAGGACTCCATCCCAATCTAGAGCCAGATGTTGGTACCAAGAACTATTTCATCAAAAAAAATTACATTTCGATAGCATACATACAGAGAGGGACCTCGATTTTCGCTACCGAAAAAGCCATGAATGTTCCAATAAGCTTGGTCAACTTTCCATTGCTTCAAGCTTCCATCTTGGTTAGATTGTAATGTATTTCTTTGAACTTTGATTCTCTTTGTTTGCATTTGAAAATGTTTTGAATCCTCAACAAGTATGCCAAAGATTCTAGATTTTCGTCATATTGTTCAAGACCAAACATTTATTTCCTCAAGAAAATTGCTCTTAGGTCCAATCCATCCTATATATGAATTTTATAATTATTATTATTTTAAATAAAATATATTTAAATCTTTTAATTAAAATAATAGTCTTTATAAAGACGATTAAAAAGAAATTCAGTGTGGTTTTACCCAAAACTTTTTCAACCTGTTACCTACTAGTTCTTTTAAAATTATAAAAAAAAATTCATTGTGGTTTTACCCAAAATAAT
>LPNX011067073.1:461926-467318 GCA_001517045.1 Pseudotsuga menziesii | reverse complement strand
CGGATCTCAGATATGATATGAAATCATTTTTTTTACTATTTTCATTTCTTAGATGGGATTCGATCCACTTCTTGTGGATCTCGGATCTATTTTGAAATTGAATCATGGTATCTGTAAAAAGACTTGAAAAAAAATAGAGTTAGTGGGGGTTTTTAGTTTAGAAGCTCGAGTTTAGAAGCTCGAGAGAGTTGTAGGGGGTTTTTTAGTTTTAGCTGTATGAGTAAATTTGTAAGCCTGAGGGTCATTTTATTTTGTAATCATTTCTAGCATTAAAGATTCTTGTTATCAACATGTTACATCCCTTTGTTTGACATTTCTTTCTCTTCTTACTTGAATAATTTGCAGATATTGAGTATTAATGACTGCTTATGAATGAAAGATTATCGAGCAACAAAGTATTTGCTATGACTTCCTGTCATTTGTGTATCTTGTTCAAGGATATTTTAATCCATTTTGCAGATAGTTTCTCCATTTAGTGCATGTTCTACTTTATGTTACCTTTTGGTCTTTTCTTCCATCTGCCACCATGTGATAATTCAGCTAATTGCCTTTGATGTACAGAATGTTTATGACTCCATGCTCAATGGTGTATCATTGATCTACAGTTTGCTTGATGCCTTCTTCTTCAGTCTTGTTGATCCATCTTCTAGACCCAAACTATCTCAAAACCAATCATACATATAAGATGTGATAGCCATGCCCTCTTAGTAGTCAGAGTCCATCTTTTAGCTCAAACAAGTCCAACATCCCGAATCTCTTCAAAATATCAATGGTGTATTTTCCTTGAATTCAAAAAATTCCCTTTTGCCTATGCTATACTTCTAGGCCCAAGAAGTAAGCATCAATCCGAGATCCTTCATTTCAAACTCAGAGGCAAGCTTCTTCTTACACCATCCAATAAGTTTCTCATTACCTATGAGAAACAAGTCCTACACATACGGAACCAAAATCAGTAGCTCATTATCCACAATCTTGTAGTAAGGATTCGGATCTACATCACTCCTAGTGAATCCCAAGTTTACCAAGTATCCATTTATTCATCCATATCAAGAACAAGGTGCTTGCTTGAATCCATATAATGCCTTTTTTATTTTACATACATGAGACTCTTTTCTATGGACAACAAACCCTTTTGGTTGCTCAATGTACATTTCTTCATTGATAACACCATTGAGGAAGAAGGTCTTTACATTTGTTTGATGCAGCTTCCATCCCAAGGTTGAAGCAATAGAAATAATGGTCACGATGGAAGTATATCAAGCCACAGGAGAAAATGTCTCATCATAGTCAATTCCCTCTTTCTGAGAGAATCCTCTGGCAACAAATTGAGCCTTGTATTTTTCCACACTACCATATGCTCTATGTTTAATCTTGAAAATCCATTTGGAAGTGACTACCGACTTCCCCTCGGATCTTGAAACAACCTCCCATACAACATTCTTCATGATGGACTAGAATTCCTCCATCATGGCATCCTTCCAAACTTCATTTATGGATGCATATTCATATGTGGTCGGTTCTGATTCAATGATGTGACTCATCAATGCTACATAACTCGAGAACATCTGAGGTCTTTATCTTTCCTAAAAAGTGTCATGTGGAGCTTCATTCTCCTATGCATCCTACAACATCACTAATACGGAAATATTCATGAGACTAATCTCTCACTCCTTCTTGGATTGATCAAGGAGAATGTACTGCCCCATTCTACACGTATATCAACTATATGAGAGAGTATTAAGAGACTAGTCTCCCCACCTCATTACAAAAGGTCTCCCTCTATGATGCAGAATGGTTCTCCTTCGGCATATGAGCATCCTGCCCATCTTTGTAGCCGGTCATCCTACTCCCTCTCTAAGGATTTCACATATACGATGTAAGTATCCATCTTGGTGACAACCAGGTTCATCAAGGATCCTTCAAATTTCTTCTTTGAATCAAGACAACAATGCCATCAGTGTAGTCACAGTCATCATGCTCGATCTACTCAATATCTCAGTTGTGTTATTCCTTGACTTAGAAAGAGTTCATCAAGTTTCACCCTATCATACGCAATAGTCAAGGATCCTCATCTTTGAGGGATAACTCCCTCTGTCTCTCCGAAATCAATCGAGTAAATTTTGTCCTCCAGAATCCATTTGTTCTGAATCTGACAGGAAAGAAACAGATTTCCATAATCGTTGAAGTATCAGATAGACTGACATTCATAGAATCCTTCCGTTTCTAATCACCAAATCTCTACATGAGATCATTATGATCCTATGAATCATACACAACAGGATTTGAACCCAAAATCCGACGACAAAATCCAATAGTATCCGATTTTTTTATCAAATTACAATGATGAAAAGTATTATTTTGTCGAATGTATTTTTTTGTCTTCAAGAGTCATCGAAAAGCCGACACCAGTGTCGTCGGATTTGCGAGCATACTGTTGTCGTATTTGCAACGCTTAATCGTCGAAGATTCGGCGAATTTAACCTATTTTTTGCAATAGTATTAAGGCTTTTTTGCAATGGTAACTAGGTTAATATCGTCGGAGATTTGATGACAGTTAAACTTGAAAATATATAAATTACAGAAACATTCCGACGTGTTTTCTATAGAAGCGACGGACGGTTTGTAGAAATTATTTATTCATCGACGAATGTTTTGAGGAATTGTTTTATTCTTCGACGGACGGTTTGCGGAATTATTTTATTTTTCGACGGATTGTTTGTGGACATCATTTTATTCTTCGACAGATGGTTTGTGGAAAATTTTTTATTCTTCGACAAACCATCGTTTGCAAAAATAGTGATATGTGGACCTTGATTTTTTAACATTGTCGATAGTCTTCATTCATGAAGTTTGTGACAAAATGTCAAATAGCAATATTCCTGATCCAAACGAACAAAATCGACAATTGCTTGCTAGACTATGGGATGTAGCGAAAAGAAAGGGTGGTGGGAAATATTATTGTCCATGTAGTCAATGCAGGGGCTTTAAGAGGAGAATAATATTAGTCGCAACAGCCACAAAACATTGTAGGGAACATGGACACGCCGAGGGGGGGAATGAATATCGTCCATTGGTAAGTTTAGCATTAAAAAAATTCATATTTTTTTCTTTGGTAAATGTATGTATTATTTTAATATTTCCTATATTAACTTATATCTATTGATGTATTCATGTAATTATAAAGGAAAGACATCCTATGACATATCGTCCAGAGGAAGTGCTTTCAGAACAAGTACCGGAGGAACATGGAGCTATGCTTAATGGATAACAAGTGAATGATCATATTGAAGAAGATGATCATACTGATGACGTAGTTTAAGATGATGGTACAAATACATTGATCCATGATTCATTTAATGTTAGAATGGATGATGACGATGACGATGATCATGAAAATATTAATGACTTTGATGATGTTCACGATATACCTCTTCTTGAGAAGACATGCGAACCCATTTATGAAGGCTCCAAAACAAATCTTCTCTCTGTTATATTGTTGATAAGTAACTTGAAGGTTATGAATGGTCTTTCAAACATATCAATCACATAGATGTTAAGGTACGTAAAATAATCCATCACATATATACGATCATGATAAAGTTTATCTTTATTCCTCTAATAATTGTATTGTTAATTCATAATTCAAATTAATACGAATGAAGTGTGTTTTGTTAATATTATTTATATATTTTATATTAACTCTATTTTTATTTTTATTTGATGCAGCTTGATAGCTTAATTTTTGTTACCACCATCAAATATTTTACCTCGCACATATTGATATTTATATTCCATCATGAAAGAGATTGGAATGCATTATGAAGCAATTCATGCATGTCTTGATGACCATGTTATATATTATAATCAGCATGATTTTGCAACAGAATGTCTGGAATGTCATATAAGTATATATCGAACTGATCAAGTAACAAAAAAGGTGCCTCACAAGGTTCTTCGTTATATTCACATCATTCCACGTTTGCAATGACTATTCAGGTGCAATAACATTATGCAATTTATGGATTACCATGTAAGGAACAGAATTCAAGATGGTGTTATTTGAATGCCTGTAGATGGTTCTGCATTTAAAGATATGGAGGAAAAGTGGCCCCACTTTAAAGAAGAACCACGTAATCTTAGGATTTCTTTGGCAACAAATGGTGTTAATCCATTTGCACATATGAGATCCATTTACACGGTGTGGCCTATTTTTGTTATCAACTATAACATTCCTCTATGGTTGTCAATAAAGAGGGAGCACATAATGTTGTCGATGATTATTCCAGGTATATTGTGTCTACAACTATTTTATTTTCAATGTAGTTGTGGCATCTTATTTGTCATATGTTGTTTCCTAATGTCATATATATATTTTTAATTTACTTTTTTTCATGGTTTATATATCTTTATGGTTCTCACAATTATATATTTTATATGTACTTCAAATCAATCAGGTAAGTTTCAAGTCAAATATATGAATGTATATATCGAACCTCTTATAGACGAGCTAGTGAAGTTATGGAATGACATCAGTTTGTATGATGTATCTAGACCAATACAACAAAGGAAATTTCAATTCATGCAATGGCTGTATGGAAAATACACGATGCCCTGAGGTTAACCCATTTTTGTGGTTTGTATTTTTAAGTTCCACTTTAATTGCATTTAATTATATGAAGTAGTTAATATAGTTTATATATAATTATAATTGACATAGATATTCCATATCTATATATTGTAGGTCTTCATACAAAGGGAAAATTTGCATGTCCAGTTTGTGGTCCTAAGATCAAATGTCGTCAGTCCAAAATATTAAGAAATGAGGTGTTTGATGAGTATAGGAACTTCCTCTCTAAGAATCACAGGTATAGAACAACCGAAAAAAAATATTTTCAATGGGAAGCAAGAGACTACATTAAAACCACAGAGAATGACACCTCACATTTGGAAGATGCAATATAATAGAAATCGTCAAGTTGGTACATATGGATCATCATATATGAATTGTTATGTATTTTTTTATTATGTGTTGTTTACTGTAGTGGCCATAATTGAATTCTGTAATTTATTTATAAACTAATATTCATGATGTCCATCATGATCATGAAGGAATTAATGGGCTTCCACGAGGAATGAAAAGTTATCCTATACAATTCAGCGAGTTTCCCTACTATGAGAACCTACAAATTGTTCATTTGTTTGATACAATGCATATCGGAAAGAATGTGACTAAAACATTATGGCGACTATTGGAGCTAAGGAGCGAGAAAGAAAAAATTGTGAAATTTTGCAAAAACATTCAAGAAGGCAACAATGCAATGAAACACATCATTCAATTTCGTAGCAACGGAGACCAAATTAATATAAACTCAATTCCATGGATATTTACGGA
>LPNX011067073.1:444426-456926 GCA_001517045.1 Pseudotsuga menziesii | reverse complement strand
TCATCACCAGCATTACCATCATCATCATCTTCTTCATCATTTCATATGAGATCGACATGGTGATCATCATCTTCATCGTCATCATCATCGTCATCGTCATCGTCATCGTCATCGTCAACATCATCATCACATGATGACGATGATACAATTACAAAGTCTTTAAATAAAGGAAATAACATGCAACCTTAAATAACTATAAGTAACATTTACTCTAGAAATTGATGTAGACTTGCATTGCATTGGGTTTCATATAGAAAAATATATTAGGTATTTGGTTATGGATTTCAATCTACAATATTCACTATAACAAATCCCTAAACTATTATCCATTTAGAGCATACCAGTTCACATACAAAAATCATAAAAAATTCGCTTTAAAATCAAGCACATCACATTCATGCTTGGAATTAAGAAATTGTATAATAATATGGCATAAAGTCTATATTGGTCATCAAAAGGCATGAATGTTTCACATTAAGATGTAAGTGTCAAATGTAAAAATATAATGAATATAAAAGAGAATCGATAAAAAGAGATGAATCGATACACAATAATATATAAAAATTATAAGATATAAGAAATAATATATAATATATAATTGATATATAATAAATAATAAGATATAAGAAATATGATAAACATGAGAATCGATAAAAGAGATGAAAATCTAGCTATTCAAATACTAAGAAACATCAAACAAAAGTACAATGTAAACTAAACCCTAACAAGCTTCCATTCCTTCACATAAGATAATGAAATTAATACTTATTGCATAAAAGAAAATACTTTGAGTTTTGGGCCCCACAAATTATTTCACATTCCTTCACATAAGATAATGAAATTGATATTTATTCCACAAAATAAAATGTTGTGAATTTAGACCCCAAACTTACTTTACTTTATAACATGAACATAGTACTTATAGCAAAGATGATTCCTCCTCAACTGAGAAAGAAGGAAAACATAAAGCACATCTCTAGGAATAGCAATATACATATCTATTGAATACTAGTGTCCTTTCTATGGCTTTGGTTCGTTAAACAAGATTGCAACAACCACATTTTAACTATAAATCTACATACTTAGGTGAATATGTATAAACCTCTTTTTTAGATGGCTCAATTTATTTGAAATGCACATTCAATAAGGGGTGAATATTTCGGGTCCATAATCAATATTTCAAATGGAGAGAGGAACATGAGATCAACCCATTGTTTATTTAAGTTTAAGCTTGAGAATGCTTTTAAATATAGACTTAAAAATCAACTTCTAAGTTAGAAATGTTATGAAACAACATAATATAGAAGAAAAAACATTTGTTTTCAAATAAAATAATAATGATCAAAGTAATTTAATCTCAATTTCAAATCCAATAAGCAATTTCTTAACATTATAACAAGCACTACAAGCATTATAATTCATATTTTGAACATTATAAATGAGAAATCGCAGCTCGCGGGTCTTTTGCACAAAGCGTTGACATGCAAAATGGAAATTATATAAATAGAGGAGGTTAGATTTTTATGTCAACGTTTTGAAGCTTCTGCAATTTTTTTGTCTCGACACAATTTGTGTATTGGCCGTTGCATGCGATTTCTCCGCCAGGGCTTCATGGCTTCAGTACAGGTGTATGCGATTTCTATTGAAGGTGTTCATGGTGTTCTCTAAAATTTCTCTTGGCGGGTTCTCTGCAATTTGTCTTTATGGGCTACTAAAGGATTTACTGCACCTTCAATACAGCTTCCTGCAATGTCTTCGGTATGTAAGTAGGGTAATTGTAAGTAGGTTTATAAATAAATAGAGGTTAATTTAGCATGGTCGGAATTGAAATGACAGAAAGAATAGAGGTTACAGGATGCATCCTTGTTTTTGTTCTGATTTTGGTTAGGGTAACTAAAATATGCATTCTCAGAATGCTTAGAAAACCATAGTTCCAGAAGGTCCAGTAAGGAGCATCCTAAAGATGGAGGATCACAGAAGTAGATCATGCCAGATGACCTGTATCCATGGGCTTGGTAATAGCGTGGTGGACTATGTTATTTGTGGTATCCCTTTATACAACAAAATAATAAATTTTGACATCTTAAAAGACCACGAGCCTGACTTAGATCAAATACCATTAATTGTAACTCTCAATTTTGTCATGTATAGAGTTCCTATAGAAGATAATCCTCATGGCCAAAAAAACTTGATCTTTGATAAAAAAATAACAATGATCTTTTTCTAAATGAATTAAAAATTAATTTGCTTCCTTTATCAAGTGTAGACAACATAGAAGACCTCTATCATAATTTTACCACAACCCTCTCATATTTTGTTAACAAGTTCTCAATTGAAGTTTCAAGTAATAAAAGAAATAGAAAAACCAACCCTTGGTATGATAAAGATTGTAAAAGTGTGAGGAAACAAATTAAGGAAGCTCTTGATGAGTCTCTTAAAACTGACTAGATAAAAATATACAAAGCCCTAACTAAAAGGAAAAAAATGCAATATATTCATAAAAGACAAGAAAAACTCTTACACCTCTCTAAGGTGGTTCCTAAGAAATTTTGGAGGCAGATTCTAACTAGAAAAAATAAAGATAATAATAAAATTTCTTTACACAACTGGAATTCCTATCTTAAAAAGCTTTATGAATCCCTAAATGGCATAGTTAACTTTGAAACCCTGATCACAATAGAAGAAGTTTTCTCATTAGAAGACATAGATTTTGGGGTTAAGCATCTCGCAAATGGAAAAGATAAGGACATCGAATGTTACCAATCAGAAATCTTAAAAATTGGAGGTCATGTCCTCAACCCTCACATACACAAGCTTTTCAATCAAGAGATAAAGCAAGAGTTCCCCAAAACTTGGACTCAAAGCCTCATTATCCCTATTTTTTTAAAAGTGGGGATACCAACAACCCCTCTAATTACCGGACAATTATGATTAGCCCTCTCTTAGCCAAGTTATATGGTATTATTTTGGAAAAGAAGATCAGCACTTGGCTTGAAAGTGAGGCTAAGTGGGCTAAAGGTCAAGCAGGTTTTAGAAGGAAACACTCAACAACAGACCATCTCGTTACGCTTAGGATAATTGTGGAGGAGTGTCGTAATGATAAATCCAATATCTTTTGTTGCTTTGTGGACTTTAGAAAATATTTCGATACGATACCTAGAAATAACCTTTGGAATAGATTAGAATAGATAAAGGTTCATTTCGAGTTGAGAGCCGTTGCAAGAAAATTATACGAGAATGTCATTGCCAAGTTTAAGACCAACAAGGGGTGGTCGAAAGATATTAAGTGTAATATCGGAGTTAAACAAGGTTTCCCCCTCTCCCCCACCCTTTTTTCCATTTACATAGATAAGCTAGAAGGTTGTCTAGAGGAAGTAGGTTGTGCTGGCACGATCTTAGCTAGAATAGTCATCATCCTTCTTCTCTATGTTGACGATATTGTTCTTCTAGCAAGGTGTCCTTCTGATCTTGATAAGCAGCTAAGACTTCTTAAGGATTTTTGCTCTACCATGGGTATGACTGTTAACACTGACAAAACAAAAATTATGATTATCAAATCCAAGAAGGACACTTACGCTAATTTTGTGTATGACAATAGCAACTTGGAGGAAGTGTCTTCTTACAAATATCTAGGAATTGATATTCATCACAAGTTCAACTGGAACTATAGCATTAATAAAAGGATTAATGGAGGGTGGAAATCTTATTTTGGTCTTGAAAATAATTGTAAAGCAGCAAACCTTGTGATGTGGGATAAAAAGAAGCTCCTCTTTGAAACCTTAGTCACTCATGTTATCTTGTATGGGTGTGAGGTTTGGGGTTGCAGCATTTCTAGAGAATCTTGGAGAAAGATTGAGCAAATCCAGAAGCGTTTTATAACGTATAACCTCAAAATTAAAAGCAATACACCCTACCCTATCCTTCTTATAGAAGTGGGTCTTTCCCCTATCAAGATCCTAGATATGACTAGGCTCCTGTTGTACAAGCACAAGATCAATAACATGGGAGACCATAGACTTCTAAAACTAGCTTTAAATTCCAGCCAAAACCACCTAAGGCTCAAGTGAGGTCGGTATAAGGATACTAGGGCTTGGTTAAACCGTTGGGAGATTGGAGAAAATGTTTCATTGCAAAATATAAATAACATTAAAAATATTGTCACTTCTAAGTTTAAGGAGAAAATGTGGTGTGAGAAATATTTGGAGGATAAAAGAAAATTAAGATATTATAAGGAGGTCATCAACCCTACTCTAGAAGATCAAAAGTATCTCTTAGTTTTAACTAGTCCAAAGAAAAAAATTAATATAGCCAAGATAAGAATGAACTCTCATGAGCTTCATAGTGAAACTAGTCGTTGGGCAGTTCCTAAAACACCGTGGGTAGAAAGGATCTGCCATCTCTATGAGAATATGAACATTGAGGATGAAAAACACTTCCTCTTAGATGTTGGGATATATTATATTCCTTGGAAGGTAATAATGTCTTTGTATTATGTCGAAAGTTGTCTACAATCTTATGTAAAAGAGTAATATATTTAACCCATAGTTATATGGTGTTGTATTTACTTGTGTAGAGTATTTGTCCATGGTATTGTATTAAGAGATGTTATTTTGGAGAATTATATTATCACACATGCAATATGTGAGAGTAATTCCTCTTCATCTCTTAGTCTATAATAGGGTCAAGTGAGTCTCTACATAATCACGTATTCTTGATGTAGTAATGGTACTATTGTGACACTATTGTACATAATCTATATTATTTGGGGTATTTGTGCTTTGCTTTCTTGTAAGATTGGAGAATACATTCTGGAGATAATAGAAGACTACCTTCCTGTGGATGTAACCCATTAGGGTGAACCGCATATATCAGTGTTCTCTTGTCCTTTTCTTTTCCTGTTCTTATCTTTTATGATATGTTGTTGGTTGCTTAGATAGGTTAACTAGTTTAGCTTGACTCTACTATTCTAACAAGGTATCAGAGCACATTGTTCTTGTTGCAATGAGATTTCTATTCTTATGATTGTAGAGGTTATCTTGTTCCTACTTGTCTCTAACATTCCTATATGGAAGCATTGACATTTTCAGGGCATTCATCTCTTGCATATTAACGTCATACTAATAAGAAATGCACCTATGCTTCAGATTAGTTGCTTGATGACTAATTTTCATATATTTAAGTGGAATCTTTGGCTCACTATTTATATGTTGTGGCTGACACTTAATGTGTAAAAGTAACTTCATTTTCCTTAGTGAGCAAGTTAATCTTTTATTTGATCATATTATGTTGCCATTCCTTTATATGATGTTTGCTAACCTTTGGTATATAAGCATTTTCATTTTTGTATGAGCAATTTTGTTTTATGATCTTTATATGCTTTAATCTTGAAATTTCTTGTGCAGATAAGTTCTATGTTTAGGCTTTCACCTTATTCCAGGAATAATGAAGAACCGTCTTCTACTATTAAAGTCATGATGTTCATTTGTATGATGCCATTTTTTATGTATAGACCATTGGGGTCTTGTTTCTTCTATGTTTGAGGTATTCTACAGATATTTATATTGCACCTTGATTGGAAGAATGTCTTCTATCTGCATGTGTATTGGCCATCTAGGTTTTTTTGTACACTGTTGTGGTGTTCTTAGCCACACATTCTGTTGTATTAGCCATCAGAAGGTATCTATACACTGGTGTGGATGTTATATCATAGTTCTTTAGCTATCATGTATGGTTGTGATTATTCTTGTGGTGATCTGGGAATCTTGCGATTGGATTCAGTCACATGTTCTCGGCATTTTATTGTTGGGTCTTTCATCGTACAACCCGGTTCGTGTGCACTTTCATGATTCAGTGAGAAGCGGTTGTTCATCGTCAAATTCCATCAGCCGAAGTGTTCTTCTTATTTGCAGCTTTGGTTCTTCTGGAAGTTCTCATCAAGGGGGAGCAGTAATGACTACCTCCTTCCTTAGTGTTAGTGTGGGCCCTTCTCCTAGACATTATTAAGGGGGAGTGTTGGAATATATTATATTCCTTGGAAGGTAATAATGTATTTGTATTATGTCAAAAGTTGTCTACAATCTTATGTAAAAGAGTAATACATTTAACCCATAGTTATATGGTGTTGTATTAAGAGATGTTATTTTGGAGAATTATATTATCCCACATGCAATATGTGAGAGTAATTCCTCCTCATCTCTTAGTATATAATAGGATCAAGTGAGTCTCTACATAATCACGTATTCTTGATGTAGTAGTGGTACTATTGTGACACTATTGTACATCATCTATATTCTTTGGGGTTTTTGTGCTTTGCTCTCTTGTAATGTTGGAGAAGACATTCTGGAGATAATAGAAGACTACCTTCTCGTGGATGTAACTCATTAGGGTGAACCACGTATATTGGTGTTCTCTTTTCCTTTTCTTTTCATGTTCTTATCTTTTATGATATGTTGTTGGTTGCTTACATAGGTTAACTAGTTTAGCTTGACTCTACTATTCTAACATTAGAATTCCCTGCGTACACCCACAATAGATCTCAGTTTCATAATCTTTTTTGCAATCCCGACCTTCCTAGCCTTTTAACTTGTCAAAATTATAGTGAGCTCGAGACACTTCTCTCCAATCTTTTTTAGCATAGAAATACAATTTTAAAACAAACTAAATAATTTGTTTCTTTGGGTCTGATAGACCAAATTTTGGTATGAGGGGATGTTAACCATCATCATCATCATCATCATCATCAAAAACTGAAGAAGTGAAGGGACAGTCAACAAAAATGTGTTGTATTGCGTCATCACCATTACAACACAACCCGCATCTTCTTGGTCCTATCCATCCTCTTTTGGAAAGGTTATCCCAATTCAAGATTCTATTATTTATCGCCAACCAGATGAAACACTTGATTTTCCAGGGAAACTTACAATGCCATAATAAAACAACAAATTTATCCCTGAAAGGAACTAGCAGAGTTTTTACCATTAAATCATAAACCAGTGTAGTTGTTACCTTACCATCTTTCTTATTGTGTGTCCTTTGCAATTTACCAGCTAAGACCTTAAGTCTGATACCCCCATACTCAAGACCGGCAATATAACTATTCCAAGCAGTTGCCCAAGCACCACCCAAATCCAAGTCTTAGGCAGATAACCAATAATTCTCTGATTCTACTGAATTACGAGCTTGCTAAAGGGTAGTAATGCCAAAATCCTGTAGATAGTCAATCAGGTCCAGAGAGAGTAAGGGACAAGAAATCTATCTAATTATAAGATCTGACCCAATGTGTATGCTCATACCATTCCCAACCTGCCATCCCAAACATCTCCCTAGCCATGAAAGCATACTAAGAAAACCATTCCATAAAATGGAGGTTCCTCTGACAAAGAAGAGTTTTTTTCTCTAAGACATACATCCACTGACTAGTTCTTCAAGTACTTTGTTGAAACAACTTGAGCCCATAAGCCAGTTCCATTAAGGACCATACACATAATTTTTAGTCTCAAGGATACACTAAATCATTCAAAGTTATTTATGCCCCAACTCCCACATTCCAGTGGTCTGGAAAGAGTCTGTCAATCCATAAGATGGATGTGGCGCCTTTCCCTCGTGGAGCCCCATAAAAAAGAAAAAATCAAATTTCTCAGCTTATTGAGAATGATTTTTGGTACAGGTGCCAGACAAAATCAGTACACAGGAAGACTGGAGATTACAACACGAATGAGAACGAGCCTGCCCCCAAGTTAGAGGTTCTTATGTACCCAGTGATGAATCCTTCTTTCAAAATTTATGATCAACCAATGTCAATCTCTTACCTCATATCCCAATGGATTGATAAAGTAGTCGATGTACTTAAATCCCATCTGAATATGATCTGCCTTATAAGGCAGAATATGTTGAATGTTGTGCAAGACCCCTATCTTCATTTAACTAAAGAGGAATCCTGATTTCTCAATACTGATGCACATACCTGATGCAGAACAGAAAGTATCCAAAATGACTTTGAAAGCCATCCATTCCTCCAGGGTTCCCATGCCAAAGAGCACAACGTCATCTACAAAAAGAAGGTGAGTAAGATACATGGAGACCGATATCTTGATTCCCCGAATCTTGCCCTTTGCCTTATCATATTTAATCAGTAGATTGAGACCCTCAATAACAAGGATGGACAGAAAGAGGGATAAAGGACATCCCTGCCTAATACCCCTAGAAGCAGTGAAGAAACGTGAGGGTGTATCATTTACCAAAATAGCAAAGTTTGCAAAGGTTAGATAGCCCATTATCTAATTGACACCCCCCAAAGGAACATCTATCTACAGAAGAATGAGTCTTAAATAGGACCAATTGACTCTGTCAAATGCTTTTACCAGATCCAGTTTTAAAACCAGGGCCCTACTCTTTTTAGTCTTTAAAGAATGAAGTGCTTCTTGAGTGATACCAATAGGCTCAACAATCTGTCTATTCCTAAGAAACCCAAACTGTTCAGGGGAGATTGACTTGTCAAGGAATGGTTTTAACCTGAGGGTTGCAATTTTGGAAACAAGCTTGTAAACCAAGTTGCATAAGGAAATTGGTCTAAAATCAGAAAAGGAAAGGGGTTTCTCTTTTTTTGGGATCAAGGATATAAAATTAGAGTTGAGTGAGCCATCCACCCTCCCGGAGACCCTAGATGACTCAACAGTTGCAAGGAGATCACCCCCACTAAATCAAAGAACCCAAAAAAAAATCAACTGACCATAAAAAAGAAATTTTGGTGAAGTTTATAGCTGCAATAGTTCATCACGTTCTATGTTGCTTGCATATGTAGCAAATGTGGTAATTTGTATTGGCAAAACAGTGTTGGCGCTATTTGTCTCTGTTGTAAATAATGAAAGATGCATTTGGGGAGCTCAGCATATTCAAAAAAGGATCGAAAATATTTTTGTGGCACACAGATACCTAGCAAAGGAGACTTCATGAATGTGATTGACAAGAGACTCTCTCATTGTGAGATTCGAGTTGGTTATTCCTTCCAAACAATGAAAATGCTTTAGCTTGCTACACATTTATGCACACATACGCAAATGTAAAGGACCTAATATTCTCATATTTCAAAGAGGAATAGGTCTGAGGCATTTATTTCACTGTTGTAATGCTTCAGTGGGCGATCATCCACAATAGGATTTATAAAGGGATACTTGTTAGCTTCTTAACGTTTCTTATGCAACCACAGAAGAATTGGGGTCCAAGATTTGGAATATTCAAATATGGAGTTAAAAGAGCATATCTGAGGATTTGTTAGCTGATTTTTTTGCTCTAAATCAGATAAATATGAAATGAAATCAAATTTTTACTATTTTCATTTCTTATATAGGACTCGATCCACTGCTTGTGGATCTCATATCTATTTTGAACTTGAGTCATTGTATCATAAAAAGACTTGAGAAAAAACAGAGTCCGTGGGGGGTTTTCAATTTAGACGCTGGAGAGAGTTGTAGGAGGTAGTTTTAGATGTATGAGTGAATTTGTAAGCGTGAGGGGCATTTTATTTTGTAATCATTTATGGCATTAAATATTTTTTTAGAATTGTTTATCAGCATGTTACATGATACATCCCTTTGTTTGTCATTTCTTTCTCTAATTACTTGAATAAATTGCAGATATTGAGTATCAATGACTACCTATGAATGAGAAATTCTCGAGCAGCAAAGTATTTGTTGTGACTACCTGTCATTTGTGTATTTTGTTTAAGAATATTTTAATCCATTTCGCAGATACTTTCTCTGTTTAGTGGATGTTCTACTTTATGTTACCTTTTCTTTTCTTCCATCTGTTATCGTCCGATAATTCAGCTTGATTGCCTTCAATGTACAGAATGTTTATGACTCCATGCCCAATGGTATATCATTGATCTACAGTTTGCTTGTTTCCCTCTCCTTCAATCTTGTTTGATCCCTATTCTAGATCCAAACTATATCAAAACCAATCATACATCTAATATGTTCTAGCCATGTTCTCTCAGCAGTCGGAGTGCATATTTTAGCAAAAACATCTTTTGGCGTCATTGTCGGGGAGCAAAGAAACTAAGGCATTTTTCCCTGAGTTGTTTGACATTGAATATATCAGTCTTTGGTGGGAAACAAATGATAGTTACATAGTTTGGACAGCAATATTTCACCAAGTGATTCCATAAAGGATAAATCTGTCGGTATCTCTTCTAGTTCATATTTTCAAATGCAATGGAAGCTATATTGACACAAAGGTATGCATTTTGTGACTTCTATGATATACCCGGATTTGCAAATTTTGTACCTCATAGAGAAGTATGGGAACACTGCCTTCCAAAGTTTAGAGGAAAAGAGTATGATCATCCTTCTAAGCACTTGTTGGACTTTCATGAATGTATGTGTCAGTTGTGCATCATTCATGAAGATATCTTGCTCAAGATGTTTCCATTTTCATTAGAAGGGGAGGTTCAAGAATGGTGTAGATCATTGCCTCCCTCCAGCATCTCTTCATTAAAGGAATTCCATGTTGCTTTTCATGATTATTGCAAAGAAATTTTTCCTATTGAATCTCTTAATCCTGAATGTTGTCAAGAATTTGAGTTGTTGCATCATTATTCAAACTATGAAGTTCGGGATGATAGTTCTGATCTAATGCTTATAGAAACAATTCAAACGGATGACAATTTCATTAAGCAAGTTGCTTCTACTACTGAAATTAATGAAGATAACTTGCTGCCTTTTGATCTTCCTGTTAAAAAGTATAATGGATAATTTCAACATCTTTCTACCGTCCCAGTTTGTAATCGAATGTGTGGTATTCGGGCATTATTTCAAGAGGATTTTAGTTTCATTGATGGAACAGAAATTATACATCAGCAACTCGGTCTTTTAAATCAGCTGGAGCTATGTCATGTTCTACATAATCCGGTAGCTGATTGGATGGATTCAGTTTCAACAGGGGCCCCAAACGTTGTAGCATTTGACATGCAATCAAATTGCAGCAGTAAGTGTAAGCTATCGATTCAATTTTTGTTGCATATGTTATATCCTTTGTCGGTTTTCTCAAACAGTTGCATACAAGAAGTTTACTTCATCAGTCAAATGATTTTTTGGTTGCACTGGAAATCTGACTTCTGACTACACTTGATCAAACAGAGTTCAAATAATTAGTGTATGAAGTGTATATAAATAAGCTCATCTCAAGAGCATTTGTTTCCCTCCAATCTTCAGCAGTAGAGCAGTTATTTGGCTTTTCAATATGAATTCGGATTTCAATAAAGATGGTTTGGTTTCAGTTTGTAGTGCATGGATCAGTATGCAGTTTGTTTTTAGAAGTTTCTCTTTTTCAGCTTGTTATGGTGTGCAGTAGTTCAGATGCTAGTAAGACTCCATCCCAATGGAATGATGGTGTTTCTCAGTTGTAGGGTAGCTGTCATTTGTAGTAAATAGTAAGCAAATTTTATGAAAAGTTGCAGATGTCAACAAAGGTTTCAGGAAAAAGCACTTGATTTACATGTTCTTGGAGCCTCACAAGGAGGACTCCATCCCAATCTGGAGCCAGATGTTGGTACCAAGAACTATTTCATCAAAAAAAAAATACATTTCGACAGCATACATACAGAGAGGGGCCTCGATTTTCGCTACCGAAAAAGCCATGAATGTTCCAATAAGCTTGGTCAACTTTCCATTGCTTCAAGCATCCATCTTGGTTAGATTGTAATGTATTTCTTTGAACTTTGATTCTCTTTGTTTACATTTGAAAATGTTTTGAATCCTCAACAAGTATGCCAAAGCTTCTAGATTTTCGTCATATTTTGAAGACCAAACATTTATTTCCTCAAGAAAATTGCTCTTAGGTCCAATCCATCCTATATATGAATTTTATAACTATTATTATTTTAAATAAAATATATTTAAGTCTTTTAATTAAAATAATAGTCTTTAGACAATTAAAAAGAAATTCAGTGTGGTTTTACCCACAATTCAACCTGTTACCTACTAGTTCTTTTAAAATTATAAAAAAAAAATCATTGTGGTTTAACCCATAACTTTTTCAACCTGTTACCTGCTAGTTCTTTTAAAATTATAAAAAGAAATTCATTGTGGTTTTACCCATAACTTTTTCAACCTGTTACCTACTAGTTCTTTTATAATTATTATAAAAGGAGATAAAATTAAAAGTTTGATCATGTAAAAGGTTTGATCTTTGTCTCTCTTTTTGAAGTCTAATTCGTTCTCTTAAGCATAGTCCACACTTACCATTTCATAAACATGGAAGCATTAAGTCTCACACCACATTCAATAGCATATGTCCAAACCAAGTGTCAAGCAAACGCCTATGTGTCATTACACATTCACCTTTTCCCAAAGTGTCCAAGCAGCTATACGCTAAACGAAGTATCAAGTAAAATATTGAGCATGAAAGTGTATACATTAGCATCCAGAGCCGAGCCAATGTGTTCACATAAGCATAAAGTCATACCATAAGCACTCTGATGATGTTGCATTGCTGAAAATAAT
>LPNX011067073.1:411924-419158 GCA_001517045.1 Pseudotsuga menziesii | reverse complement strand
CTACGAATCTTGTTTTGTATCCCACGATGTTTCCATCTACTGCATGATGGAACTATGAACTTCTCTTCACGTCTCGATAATACGCCCTGACATCATTCTTGTTGAACTGGAAGGTTCTGCATCAATTATGTCACTGCATTCATCATATTATTCTTTGTCTTGAAACTGTCGTCACTTGTTCTTCGGAACAAGTCTTCATTCTTCTTTGCTTGTAAGTGATTATGTCTGCGATCTTTCCTACAAGTCAAATGCATTTTCATGGTTAGAAACATTTCATAAGGAAAATTCATACTGGCAAATTCTTATGCATAAATACATGATCATGCAACTACTTTAGCCAATACAACATTCATCCATATCTCACTGAAACTTTCTAGATGCCTTCCATCTCTACCAGGACAACATTGAGATTGTGCACTAATCCAATATGTCAGCAAAGAGGTTTCATTCTAGATAAGTAGCAATGGAGAATTTGTATAGCCCCATGAGCTACTTACCCATCACATGCATATTAGTCGTATGCTGTCATTAATGCAAACATCCTATCATGCATACAACAACTGAATATAAACAAATGCATAACAAAATAATATAATGAAATGACAATTGAATACTTATCTTTATTTGTTTTGAGGGTAGACTCCTTCTTGAGCCTTTAGCTTCATCGTCTTCTTCATTCATAGTCGCATCGTTTCTTATCCAAATGCTGAGGTGGATAAGAGGTTCTTCAAGAGTTGAGTTCTTCATATTCCTCATTGCTTGAGGCATATTCTTTGGATGGTGAGAGCCGGATCTTCAAATGCTCCCATCTTATCTTCTCTTCTTATGGGTAGAGCTTCTTCTTTTTCACGGAGTCTTCTGAAAGTAATCACTTCCTTCTGGAACACATCCCTTGAATGAATGAATTCTACGATCCTGGGAGGCCATTCAAGGTGGCCATCACCACTTCTGCATTCTTCACCGCTTCAAGTTGTTCTTTGATTTGAGAGACTCTTATGACTGCATGGTCTCTGCATTCTAGATCTTCACATTCTTCAACTGGATTCTTTAGGTCATATTCTGATTTTGTTCTTCCCTTCAAATAGCTTGAAATTCTGGAAGACCTTCAACAACTTTGCTTCACTAGGTAGTGCTCTGTAATGCACATTTGCAAGCCTTCTATGCCAAAGCTCATTTGGCTCTACTATGTCATGGATCAAGGCTTGTTCTTTAATGTCCCTTCAATTTGTACAAGCCTCCTTCTTGTTCTCCAATCACTACCGCACCATCGATAGTCTTTTCTTTTGGCCATATGATGACTTGACCATCTATGAATGCAATCCGCATTCCTTTTACATCAATGCTGAAACAAAAAATACTTCTTTCATTGTTAGATACTTACCAGAGTCTAGCTTGTATGAAGATTTCCCACTACCTTTTATTGGACATTGGTAGTCATCTCCTAGTTTCACCTTGTGAGGTGATTCATGTTTTGACAGTGAGCCAATGATCACTTCCATGAGTAATGTTACCTATGAGAGCTGATATCAGAACATATTCATCTTCGCTTGAAGAATATTCACTTTCATATCTAGATCTCTTTCTGGATGGTTCATCATCCTCTGCAACATGAGCATGATGTCTTCTTTGGCCTCGTCTCCCTCTGAAACTGGAACCTCTATACTCATGTAGGTGTCCAATCCATTTTCTTCAGAGAGATCATATACTTCCAGTCTTGGAAGTTGTCAACTTCCCCAAGCTTGTCACCAAGCTGATGTGATATATCATATTGAAATGAGAACCTCAACTGGAAATAGCAAAGGATTAGATCTTACCGATTTGAGGTGTCCGTCCTTGTCCCGGAGTTCGCTGATCTAGGGTTTGTCGCAGAAATCCTAATTTTCAAAACTTGGAATATTTTAGATCTGATTGGATGAGAATATATATCTCTTCAAATGGAGCTGTCCAATGTACTCCTTTTCTGAAAACAGTGGAGGGAAGCTCCCAGAATAGGAAGCCCTAATTTTCTGATTTCTTCTGCAGACATTCCTGTTACTGTTTCTATGATATCTCCGAAATTACTGATTCTCTGTGTCTGAAATTTCTCACTAAAGTAACCTCACATGTCCCTGATCCAACACCATAGGTTTCATCAGAATTTGTTTCACCATTTGGGATTTATGATCCTTTTCCCAAGGTGACCTGTTACTGAACTGTTCAGAACAGCGAAGTTGTACGGAATTCCACGTGTCACTGGTTCATATTCTGAGTCTGACCTTCATACCACAGAAATTAAAGTCTGTGCCCTTTTTGGAACATCTTCAGAAATTCCATTTGGACCTCTGTAGCCTAAGATATAGCAGATCTCCCTAGGTGTCCTATTTAGGGATGAATTCTGGAGGAGGCTGGAACCCTAACTTGGAGAGATCATATCGCCAAGAATATATCGAATCAGAGGCTTCCCTTTGGACACAGTGTTCATCAGGATTTTATCTTCAGCCCCTGCAATTTTCCGCTTCTGAGACTTCGCCAATCTCGGAATATAGCGACTGTACCAAAACTTAGCAGTTTTAGTATTTAGGGTTTCTCCTAGCTCAGGGTCAAACTAGGGTTTGACTTTCCCAGAGATTTACCCAACCAAATTTACTGATCCAAGTCTCTAAATTTCGGTTTTGATGAGGAGAAAAATCCTATGCTGGTCTCACCCAAAAATTCCTCATCTGTAGAAAGCCCTAATTTCCACATCGAAACTGAAAATGCTTGAAATTGAATTCTGCATCGACAGAACGATGCACCATTTAATGGAGAGTCATCTTAGCATACTTTTGCTGAAAATCTGTGGAGGAAGATCCACAAAATAGGAATCCCTAGTTCCTGTAGCTGCACAATGTCTTCTTCTCGGGTTAGCTCTGATCCCATGTTAGTTTTTCAACATTTAAGCTAGCATTATGTTAGGATCTTTTCACTGAGAGAATAACAAGCACAGCAATAACATAAGCACATCACAAGAGACAAGAGACACAAAACTTTTAGGAGGGGAAACCATAAATGGAGAAAACCCCTCAACTTCCTCTAAGATAGTATCACCACAAGATGTGATCCCAAAACAGTAAGATGACCTCCCAACACAACAGCAGCATTCTGTCTTCTGTCAAGCCAAAGTATTTCCTTCTCCAAAGGTGCGCCACACTTGAGAGAGCAACAGAGCTAAGTCACAAGTGATAAATAGAGAGACTCTCACTCTCTATTTATATTCTTCCATTGACTTGAAGTGCACTCAACCATGTAGGCTTAACTTATAATTAATTACTTGACCCTACACCTTAATTAGTGTATAATAACCCAAGTGCCCCTAAACTGTGGGGACTTACCTAATGACTTGATATGACTTGTTTACATTATTAATCCTCCCGATCGGAACATCGGGGCATGACCACATGACTCAAATACATAATAGAAACATCCCGGAATAAACATCGGGTTACAATACATATAAGAATACATTCCGAAGTTACATATACATCAACAAAGACATACGAACCCCTTTATGAAGGCTCCAAAACAAATCTTCTCTCTGTTATATTGTTGATAATGAACTTGAAGGTTATGAATGGTCTTTCAAACATATCAATCACACGAATGTTAGGGTACGTAAAATAATCCATCACATATATATGATCGTGATAAATTTTATCTTTATTCCTCTAATAATTGTATTGTTAATTCATAATTCAAATTAATACGGATGAAGTGTGTTTTGTTAATATTATTTATATATCTTATATTAACTCTATTTTTATTTTTATTTGATGCAGCTTGATAGCTTAATTTTTGTTACCACCATCAAATATTTTACCTCGCACATATTGAGATTTATCTTCCATCATGAAAGAGATTGGAATGCATTATGAAGCAATTCATGCATGTCCCGATGACCATGTTATATATTATAATCAGCATGCTTTTGCAACAGAATGTCTGGAATGTCATATAAGTATATATCGAACTGATCAAGTAACAAAAAAGGTGCCTCACAAGGTTCTTCGTTATATTCACATCATTCCACGTTTGCAATGATTGTTCAGGTGCAATAACATTGTGAAATTTATGGATTACCATGTAAGGAATAGAATTCAAGATGGTGTTATTCGAATGCTTGCAGATGGTTCTGCATTTAGAGATATGGAGGAAAAGTGGCCCCACTTTAAAGAAGAACCACATAATCTTAGGATTTCTTTGGCAGCAAATGGTGTTAATCCATTTGCACATATGAGATCCATTTACATGTTGTGGCCTATTTTTGTTATCAACTATAACATTCCTCTATGGTTGTCAATAAAGAGGGAGCACATAATGTTGTCGATGATTATTCCAGGTATATTGTGTCTACAACTGTTTTATTTTCAATGTAGTTGTGGCATCTTATTTGTCATATTTTTGTTTCCTAATGTCATACATATATATTTTTAATTTACTTTTTTTCATGGTTTATATATCTTAATGGTTCTCACAATTATATATTTTATATGTACTTCAAATCAATCAGGTAAGTTTCAAGTCAAAGATATGAATGTATATATTGAACCTCTTATAGACGAGCTACTGAAGTTATGGAATGGCATCAGTATGTATGATGTATGTAGACCAATACAACAAAGGAAATTTCAATTCATGCAATGGTTGTATGGACGATACACGATGCCCTGAGGTTAACCCATTTTTGTGGTTTGTATTTTTAAGTTCCACTTTAATTGCATTTAATTATATGAAGTAGTTAATATAGTTTATATATAATTATAATTGACATAGATATTCCATATCTATATATTGTAGGTCTTCATACAAAAGGAAAATTTGCATGTCCAGTTTGTGGTCCTAAGATCAAATCTCGTCACTCAAAAATATTAAGAAAGGAGGTGTTTGATGAGTATAGGAACTTCCTCTCTAAGAATCACAAGTATAGAACAACCGAAAAAAAATATTTTCAATGGGAAGCAAGAGACTGCATTAAAACCACAGAGAATGACACCTCACCTTTGGAAGATGCAATATAATAGAAATTGTCAAGTTGGTACGTATGGATCATTGGATATGAATTGTTATGTATTTTTTTATTGTGTGTTGTTTACTGTAGTGGCCATAATTGAATTCTGTAATTTATTTATAAACTAATATTCATGATGTCCATCATGATCATGAAGGAATTAATGGGCTTCCACGAGGAATGAAAAGTTATCCTATACAATTCAGCGAGTTTCCCTACTATGAGAACCTACAAATTGTTCATTTGTTTGATACAATGCATATCGAAAAGAATGTGACTGAAACATTATGGCGACTATTGGAGCTAAGGAGCGAGAAGAAAAAATTGTGAAATTTTGCAAAAACATTCAAGAAGGCAACAATGCAATGAAAGACATCATTCAATTTCATAGCAACGGAGACCAAATTAATATAAACTCAATTCCATGGATATTTACGGAGCAACAAAATAATGTTGTAAAATAAGTCATGCGGAAAATTAAATTTCTCACTGGATTTTGTGCGAACATGAAGAATATCATAACAAAGAAAGGTGATTTTGCGGGGGTCAAAACGCATGATTGACATGTCTTCATGAGGGTAATTATTATTGTTATGTCCATATAATTATTGTTTTTTTTAATTTCATTGCATATTGTTGTTATTTTTTTTGTCTACTCTTTATTTAAAAAATGATGTGGTTTGTATATTGTTACAGTATGTTCTACCTCTCTCTCTTCTGGACAACTTCGACAACAATGTCAAACAAGTTATATATAATCTTGGGAAATACATGAGGTAACTAGCGATTATTTGCATGTGCTTAGTGCTTCTTTAATTCTTCGTATAGTTTATATTTTTTTTTGTACACTAATTCATGTTATGTAATTTAATGTTTTTTCTGTTAAATATCGTTATCGATTTGCGTCACTTGTAGATGGTTGTCATCTAAAGAAATCCATAAAGAAGATATAAAGTATTGGAGGAGAGAAAATCCTCGTCTCATGTGTGAAATGCAGAATCATCTACCTTTGTCATTTTCCAATGCAAGGAAACATTACCCCATACACCAAGTTGAGGATATTAAATTGTGTGGACCTATGCACTTAAGGTCCATGTGGATGGTTGAGAGGCACTTGAAATTTGTGAAGGGTTTGGTTAGACAACGAGCACGTGCTAATGGTTCTATGATGGAGGGATATATGGTATACCAAAACATGTTGTATGTTAGTGAATGTCTTCCTAATTGTGCGCCAAAGCTCAATTTACATTGCATTTGTGATCGAGACTCCAATAACAATTTTGAAGGGGAGTACCTAAAGGGGAAAGGTATATCGAGGAAGGTGAAAGGTAATTATTAGCTAGTGGATGTTAATTAATATAATACATTTAATTTTTGACTTTTATGTATATGTCTCATACATATTCTATTTGCATGAGTCAATTTATTGCATCAATTAAGAGCGTATACTTTGTTCGGATAATTTACATATGTCTTGAATTTTAATGTTTATTGTCATCAAACAGTTGGTCAAGAGTGGGATGCAATTCATTTATACATCGCAAACAATCTTGACTGGATGAAGGTATGGATTGAACGATGCAAACAATCGGGTCATGGAATATCGTGGGAAGGTGTGGCTTCATTGGTAAAAACATTACATCACAATGGAGATATCAATCTTACACAAAGGGAAATCTATTTAGCATATGGTTTAAAAGATAAGCATGAAAGCATATTAATCAACCACTCTAATTCATTTTTTTTGCAAATTCCATATTGATGTACTTGTTATTATTTTTAGGGATAATTTAAGGGGCAAAATTTAGCCCATAGGCTATTTTTCCATGTTTTTCTCCAAAAACATATTCACCATTTTGCATTTTTTGAAGCCCTGTTTTGCCCAATTTTGATGGGGTAAAAAAATTTCACCCTAAATATCGCCAAATTATTATATAAACGATATAAAATCCTTGGAAATTAAGATATTTTTTAAAAAATATAGCCAAACACTTTATAGTTAGTGTTTTAAAAATTGGTAAGATTCGCCCACATTTATACACTTTTAATTAAGTATGGTTCCTTAAAATCATCCCTGGTTATTTTCCTTGTATGGCTGCATAAAAATGCACTTAATCATAAGTATTGAATCATTATGTAATCTTTTCGGGTATTTCTTTTTGTAGGTAAAACACGATAAGGCTATGGTGTGCAATGGTTGTAGATATCGCA
>LPNX011067073.1:349424-406924 GCA_001517045.1 Pseudotsuga menziesii | reverse complement strand
TGAAAGAATTAACAGAGGTTATAGGATGCATGCTTGTTTTTGTTCTGATTTTGGTTAGCGGTTGTATGTTGCCACTACCCCACCTTGGTGGCATGTTTTTTCCACCTCTGAGATCAAACACATGAACTTCAGAGCATGGAGGGACTTTAAACCCTTCCTGACAACCAAATTGTTGTGTTAAATATTCTTATGCAACCTTATTGTTCAGCTCTGCTTCCATTCTTGGGTTTCCGCAGCTATCTATTTCACATTCCAACTTTCCGCAATTTTATGTTTCTCCACCACCCTTTTCATACGCTCTTTTCTGCAATGGGATTTTCGCAAATGTCATTCCGCAATACATTTCCCACGACTCTGTTTCCGCATTTGTGGATTGCAAATTGCAGAAATTCCAAAATCCAATTTTGACTTCCGCAATTATGCGGCCGCAACACTCCTTTCTGCAATCGTATTGTGGATTCAACTTTTCCATAAGTTGAACTTCCGCAATTCCTTTTCCACAACTCTTTATAGTCGTTGATTTCATGTGGATTCCTTATTGACCGTTGAACTGAGATCAGATGCGGATCTCATCTTATCTTTGTGGATCCTTTATCTTCCTTACACCTTTCTCTTGCAGGATTTGTTCGTGACCAATGATATTCTTCTAAGATCATTCCCCGGCATCTAATCTTTCTCAAGTCGACTAGTTAATATTTTACTTACGCATCTGCATAATCAATTTTCTTCAATCAATCAAGCCACACACAGGCTTGGATCTCCATATTCCTTGATCCTTCCATGATCAACTTCGGCTCCTTGACCTACAATAGGGTTAATACACACACGCATTCATTTATAAAATCCTCAAAGGATCATTCATCTAACTCCTTCGGTGGATCAGAGCATTGATCCATTGATCTCTGCTTCTCTCACTTTCAGAAACCCTAAATCCATATACAGGATTTTCACATATGGACAGAGAATTTATCCAAACATTTAGTTCATGAATTTATACATTCAAACTGAATTAATTCACACATACAGATATATGTTGCATAGGCTTTTTCTTCATTTACACAAGGAAATAATACATTAAATTTGTCTCTGAACCTGCATTCTTATCTCCAAAGACCAGATATACCTTTAATTGGCGTTCCATGGCTCCTACAGGCCCTACTGACCTCTATCTATCCTCTGTATCTCCCTTTTTCCCATTTTCTTCTCTCCTCTCTCTACTATGCCTTGTATGCTTACATATATACACAACAAGATTCATGAACCATTATGGTTCAGATCCATAATCCACTCAATAATCCCTAATCTTCTACTAACTAATCCTAATTACAACAAATCCTCTAACCTATCCTCTGAATCACTACCATTAAACGAGGGCTTTGTTACAATGACTCATCAATTGACCCAATGAATCACTCATCCTCTTAGTGACTTACCATCTATCTAGAATCAAATAAAACATAGGTTTATTTACAATGTGATGGTTCAAAGACCATCAATTCATAATTGAAGACCCCTTCTAGGCCTGATCCAACATTTAACTTGGAATTTGAATGGAGAGCAGGATGCTCCTGCATCAGACTCCCTAGGAAGAAAGAAATATGACCTCATGGTCATAACCTTCCATCTTCAGTATGTCTGGATCCCAAACCTTATTCTGTAATTGATCATCCATCTCATCATGGTGTTCTGTCTTTGTCATCTTCAGTTCTCCTAGTTTCCAAATTTTCTGTTGTAATGCTCCACTAGCTTTGCTTATACAATCTTTTTATGTCATGTGTCCTCTACTAGTGTTTTGTCTATTTGCTCTACTGATGTAAATATTCTTTCTTTCTGCATGCCTTCTCTGAGACATCTTCACCATCAGCAACCTTAATTCTTTAATCTCCATGTCCAGACTATCCTTAGGCTGGTACACCTGCATCTTTTTTTCCTGAAACTGCTGCTGTCCTCTTGACTCTCTGCTGCTATCCGCTAAATTATAAAATAATTCAGTGCTTTTATCTGTTGTCTGCTCTTTTCCAATGTTGTCATCAAACATTAAGCAGTCATGTTTATCAACCCTTAGATTGATCAACCAGTCTTCTAACATTTCTAAGTCTTTATCATATTTCCTGAGGTTAGAAAAAATTTCTTTGTCTGCATTAGCCAACTCTGCAACAGCAAATTCCTTTTAGGTACTAATCACCCTTTTGAGACAATATAGTCTCTTCCTATGTCATGACATATTTCTTCCCCTCTCTGTCAGCAACACCACTATCCAAATATGCAAGTGTTATATTTTGTTTATCTCCATGAGACCATGTCATCTCGTCCTTCAATTCCGGAACAAACTTCTGGCTTTGGTCCATGTCAAGAATACATGGATACTCTCCTTCTTCTTCTTTTACCTCTAGGACAACCTCACAAGTTTCATCACATGTTATTCCTACTGATATGCACAATTCATTCATTTCAAAAATATTGAAATTTTTATCTCCCATTGACTTTCTTATCAGCATATTCTCTTGTTGATTTGAACTCTCCCAAGATTTCACGGGACTTTCAGCTAGTCCCTCTTTTGCACCATCTTCTTCTAAGATGATTTTATGTTCTGCTAAACAACGGTGAACATATTATTGTGTCAATGGTCTAATTTGATTTTTCCTTTTTTCCTCAAAGCATCCATCCTATGCTTCACAACCTACATAGACACATATTTTAAGTGTTCTTCAATACCTACAGTCATACACCAATAATTACTTTCAAAAACATGAGACTCTGAAGTCCCTGTTCATATTTCCTCTAGCATCCCCCTGTTGTATTGGTCCGAACACAACATCAATCTGTCACCATCATCTATTTCTCCAATGGTCTGATATACAGGCTGTATACACTCTTCAACTCTCTCCTTCACTAGAATACAATTTTGATCATGCCTTGTAGAAATGTCTTTGCACATTTATTTTTCTTCCTTCATCTTCATATCATCTTCAATTGATTGTGTTCCTCCATCAAGCAACTCATCAATAAGTTCCTTTTGCTGCAATACTTCAGACCTTTCTTCATTTGAGAGACTATCTTCATCATATTTGACTTCATCAAATTTAAAGACAGTTTCAAAGGGCTGCCCATCATTTGCAACAAAACTTGTAGTCACAAACAAATCATCGGTCTCAAAAACATAAGACCTTTTGGTCTCATTCGGCCTCATAGTCATCTCCTCCATAAGTTTATCTGTATTCTTTACAAAATTTATGAGACTCTCAATTGCTGTCTCTTTTTCTGCTTCATCATCCTCTCCAAGCAAATGACCCTGTTCAGGTTCACAATATGAAACCTCCATCTCTTATTCAACTCCTCTAAGTTCTTTCTTCAATTCAGCAAACATATTTTGTTGTAACTTCACCTGTAGTGAATGCCATCTTACCTTCATTTTCATGACCCGACCATACCTCTGGTTTTCTTCTTCAGTAGATTGCATATGCTTCTCAAAGCACAAAATGTCTCTTTCTAACTCTAGCAACTCCCTGCTACATTCTTCTTGACTTTCTTTCTTCTTTCTTCTATTGTGGCTTTCCTCTTAACCCCTACAATGAGCTTCATTAGTCATTTTTTCTATCTCTCTCTCTTTTGTGAAATTCATCCTGTCCACTTGTGGACTGCTTTCCTAAGCCTCCCTCAACAAGTCTCCACACTTGTCTATTATACCTCAACAAGCTATCTCTCCTTGAGATTTTCCTTTTGGTATATTTGATTCTTCTCCTCTAGAACCTTTTGAGCATCTGCTTTGCTCTTCTTGGCTTCTGCAGGTCCACTCCTTTTTTTTGAGAACATGAACTAGTCCTCTCTTTTCCAACCTCTGTTGGATTTCTCAGGTTCTGCCACTACTTCCTCTTTCCTCTTCTCAAGAACTTCTCTTTGATGCTTTCAAATTTTCCCTATATAACTAGAGTTAAATACAAACATCAATCAGTCCATACATTTAGAATTTCCACTTGTATAGTTGGCTGAAAATATCTCCATTGTTATCTTCAAAAGATCTTTTTCTTGATATTTTTCATCCACACTCTCCTTTATTGTCTCTAGATTATAGCCATTGTCTACAATTTATCCTACTGCAGATCCTATACTCCTCCTCTCCAATATCTGCTATGATCCCTTACACAAGACTGAACATACACCCTCACAACTATCAGTCTTCAAATTCAATTAAAATTTGCAGAAATGACTTACCTTTTCTTTCTTCAATTGCTCAAGAGTAGTTTGACTCAATACTCTTCCCATGCATCATAACTCCATGCTTATACCTGTCAAATCATATCCTTCCAAAGCATCTATTATGTATTCTCCTGTGGCTAATCATCAAATTTAACTACACATCCTCTATCTGCAATCAATTTTGAATACTCTCACTTGACTGACCCTCTCAATACAATTGTTAGTCTTTAACTTCAAAATGAATTGAAATCAAAAATTTATTTACCTATTACGCAGAATCCTTGTCCTACTCTGATACCAAATTGACGCCACTACCCCACCTTGGTGGCATGTTTTTTCCACCTCTGAGATCAAACACATGAACTTCATAGCATGGAGGGACTTTAAACCCTTCCTGATAGCCAAATTATTGCGTTAAATCTTCCTATGCAACCTTATTGTGCAGCTCTACTTCCATTCTTTGGTTTCCGCAACTATCTGTTTCACATTCCAACTTTTCACAATTTTCTATTTCCGCACCACCTTTTCCGTACGCTCTCTTCTGCAACGGGCTTTCCGTAAACGTTGTTTCACAAAACGTTTCCTGTAAATTTGTTTCTGCATTTGCGGGTTACGGATTGCAGAAATTCCAAATTCTAAATTTGACTTCCACAATTATGCGGATGCAACACTCCTTTCCATAATCAGATTGCGGATTGCGGATGGTGGATTCAACTTTTCCAGAAGTTGAACTCTACAATTTCCATCCCGCAATTCCTTTTCCACAACTCTTTACAACCGTTGATTTCATGTGGCTTCCTTCCTGACCATTGATCTGAGATCAGATGTGGATCTCATCTTATCTTCGTGGATCCTTTATCTTGCTTGCACCTTTCTCTTGCGGGATTTGATCATGACCATTGATCATCTTCTAAGATCATTCCCCACCGTTCAATCTTTCTCAAGGCGACTAGTTACGATTTCACTTATGCATCTACGGAATCGATTTTATTCAATCAATCAAGCCACACACAGGCTTGAATCTCCATCTTCCTCGATCCTTCAATGATCGACTTCGGCTCCTTGACCTGCAACAAGGTTAATACATGCACGCATTCATTTATAAAATCCTCAAAGGATCATTCATCTAACTCCTTCGGTGTTTCAGAACATCGATCCATCGATCTCTACTTCTCCCACTTTCAGAAAATCTGAATCCATATACAAGATTTTCACATATGGACAGAGATTTTATCCAAACATTTAGTTCACAAATGTATACATTCAAACTGGATTCATTCACACATACAGAGATATGTCAAATAGGTTTTTTCTTCATTTACACAAGGAAATTATACATTTAATTTGTCTTAGAACCTGCATTCTGATCTCCTAAGGCCGGATATGTCTTTAATTGGCCTTCCATGACTTCCTACAGGCCCTACTAACCTCTATCCATCCTCTGTAACTCTTGTTTTCCCTGTTTCTTCTCTCCTCTCTCTACTATGCCTCGTATTCTTACATATATACACAACAAGACTCATGAACCACTCTAGTTCAGATCCATAATCCACTCAATAATCCCTAATCTTCTACTAACTAATCCTAATTACAACAAATCCTCTAACCTATCCTATGACTCACTACCATTAGACGAGGGATTTGTTACAATGACTCATCAATTGACCCAATGACTCACCATCTATATAGAATCAAATAAAACATAGGTTTATTTACAATGTTATGGTTCAAAGACCATCAATTCAGAATTGAAGACCCCTTCTAGGCCTGATCCAACATTTAACTTGGAATTTGAATGGAGAGCAGGATGCTCCCGCATCATTGTATGGCTTGTTTTCTGGTAGTGCATCCTGGTATTTGAGATTGTATCTAGATTCCCTCTTTTATAGATGGCTTTAACTCTTTAATACGATGTAGAGTTGGTCTGTAAAACTTTCTTCCCATAAATCGAGTAGGGTGGGTCCTCCCTAAAAACTGGAATATGGAAAATTTTATGTGCTTCTTTCTGGAAGATAATGTTATGCACTTCTTTCTGGAAGAACAGGGAGCACACATGGTAAATCATGGTGTGCAATGTCATCCCTCTATCTGTTTTTTAATAATCCCTTGTTAGGGCTTAAACAAACTTCTGGTTTCAAGATACCCCTATTTAGGGATTATAAGAACCCTTGGTGGCCTATACATTGTACTTGCAGCTCTGCTTAGGGCCTAATCCAACCCTCTATGGTCTCATTTGGTGTCACAACAAACTCTCAACATCCCTTTAATATTCACAATAGACATCTTTAGGGCTATGACAGACCTCAACAGCCCTAATATGAGTCTATGCATTTGTATTTAGGGATTTATCAGAACTCAACAGCTTGTTAGGGATCTCAACAACTCTTCTTTGGTGACTCTGTGGCCTATTTAGGGATTACTAGAACTTTGGCATCCTTTCAATGAGAAAACGTCAAAATTTTAGGGTTTGATCGCATATTGGTGAGGTCATCAACACTGGCAGCAGTTCCCCATTGAAATTATGGGAAAATATAAAGAAAATGATTGAATGTATGTTCATAAAGTGAGGGACAACTTCATTTTATATTTCGCCATTGAGTAATCCAAGGGGAAAATACCACAAGTCAAGGATTCAAGAAATAATATAAAAGACTTTAGTTAGGGCTCTTTTAATTTCAATGTGGGATTTTGACACTTTAAACATTAGTTGGGGTTTGGAATTGCACATGTATTAACTACATATACTATCCAATGGGGTCACTTATACAAATACCATGGCTGATATAAAATATTAATGTCTCTTTAAGTAAAATTCATAGACTCAATTCTAGTTAAGTAAAATTTTGAATACTTGGTTTAAATGCCCAACTATATTAGTAACGCAAATATGAGTGTTTGCTAATGAGATTCAAATTTTTGTGTTTGGGATGGAAGTAGCGAAGTAAGGACTTCATCTTGTGACCTATATTCTTAAAGGATGGGACTTAATTAAGCATATGTAGGTCATAATGTTTGTACCATGGGAAAGTCAATAAAATTTATAATTGTGTCAACATGATGTCATAGGATGGTGTTTTTATGTAAAAGAGCTCATGCAGGTTAAGTCAACATGATGGTTGTGATTGAAATAGGAACAAAATATACACATTAGTAGGGGAATGCACCTCAATATCATGAGATCCCTAACCATTGATAGGTAATAGATTGATGACATGGAACCAATTTGTAGTAACAAATCAGCCTTTCATCCATTTAAATTGAATCACATGACATTGGTCCTTGTGGGTCTAGGCCATCATGGTTTCCTCCGAGAGTTAGCAAATCTAAAGATGGTTAAGGGACTAGATTTGGATTCATAAATGAAGGATATCATCCTTGTATTGTAGATCAAATCCCTAAACTATTATCCATTTAGACCATATCGGTTCACATACAAAAAACAGCAAAAACTCACTTTAAAATCAAGCACATCACATTCATGCTTGGAATTAAGCAATTGTATATATAATTAGATAATAATATGGCATAAAGACTATATTGGTCATCAAAAGGAATGAATGTTTCACATTAAGATGTAAGTGTCAAATGTAAATATATAATATAGTATGGGCTATAAAATACACAAATTGGAGGTCCATCAAAGAATACAAAGAATTTCATGTTATGGAAAGTGGTAATATTTATTTTGATGTTTCCTAAGTGTTTATATGCACATTTAAAATTTAATATAACTTGTTTTGGAATATATATATAACCAATGGATACTTTCCCACAATAGTGGATAGTGTTTATACGCTTCATATCAATCCCACTCACTTTTTCCTGGCCAAATTGGGGGCTGGCTTCAGCACTAACACTCGAGCAGAGTTAGTGGCTCTTTGGTCACTTCTGTATTTTGCAGCCTCTCTGGGTTTACCCTTTCTGATGGTATGGGGGGACTCACAAGTGGTGATAAATTGGGAAAATACAAAGGTTGGTTTGAATGTGTTAGATCTGGTGCACTGGTGTGAACATATTGTAGCATTAAAATCCTCTTTTCTCTCTTTAAATTTCTCGCATATTTACAGAGAACACAATTCAAATGTTGATGCTTTATCTAAAGAAGCTATTTTCCTCGATATGGGGATTCTATCGTATTTTTAAATTTTAGATGGAGAGATGATCGGGAGCGATACTATCCAGCTGTTTGATGGATGAGTAAGCCCCACATCCTGGCTCTTCTCATCTTTCATGTAAAGATTGAGTTTTTTATGGTATGAGACTATTTATGGATGCCTTTCTGATCTTTTTGGTATCACTTTGTTTAGTTGGAGGGGTATCCACTTGCCCCTCAAGGGATTCTTTGGATAAACTGATAGGAACCTATCTCCCCAAGTACTTCTCTAATGGTCATAGTCTTGAATGTTATATCTCGATGTTTTGTATCTTGAGCATGGTATTGTTACCTTTGATTCGTAATTGAATATCAAGGAACTGTCTTTTTCTACTTGAAAAAAAACCTAGTTAAGCAACCCCTCAAGGCTTATTGTGAGTTCGTTATATATGTGTGTGAAACAAACGAAGTTAAAGTGAATTTTTTTTATTTCAATTTACAAAAAAAAAATGTAAATCCATTTAAAGAAAAATAAGTTTTTAACTGTGTTTTACAAGGTACAAATAGTAAATAATGGTTATTAGTTAATGAGATAGAGGTTAGTAGGTTTGAAATAAAATTAGAGGGTTTAGTGGCTTAGTGTGTTGGCAATCTATTGGTTAGTAGGTTAGTGTGTTAGTCTTCAAATGGTTAATGGGTTAGAAGGTTATCAATTTAGTAATTACGGAGTTAGTGGTTCAATGATTAGTATGTTATTTGGTTATTGTGTTAGTCACTTAATATTTTAGTGGGCTAATTGTTTGTGGATAACTAGGTCAATGGTTAGCTTTTTAGTGAATTTGGGTGTTGGCCATTAGTGTATTACCGATTAGTGTGCTAGTGGATGAGATTTTTAATGGTTATAGTGGTAATATAATATTTGGTTATGCATTAGGGGTAGTGGTTTAATGAGAGAGTGGATATTGTGTTAATAGGTTATATAGTTAGTCAATTTTTTAGTGGATTGGTGGGTTATGTGCTGGGGTTTATTTCACGTCAATTCCAACCTATACCATTGCATACCTGCAAAGACAGTAAGATTGACATAGAAAACACTATCATCAAACTCTTTTCTAAATTTGGAATGATTATTAGAACAAGGGATTCAATCAGAGTATTTTTGTAATGTATATTTGTCCCACCTTGGATTTCAATATTATTCTCTATGGAAATCCATGAAGTAGATGCTACAACATTATAGGAGCTATTGTGCTCTTGGGCCATTTTTGAATCAATTATTTGAGAGGGAACGATGTCAGGATTTTGAATCCATATGACTGATATTAGGTGAAATTATGCCCAAAAGTGGAATTCTACTGTTGTTTAGCCTTCATGTATCCCAAAATTCATCTTAGGGTAATTGACTTGACTATTTACAACTAATTTAGCCCTAAAATATGCATGTGAATGAAGATTGAGGCTGTTTTGACGCACGGACTTGTGAAAAAGTGCCCAAAACCTCTGCAACAAGTTGGCTTTCTATTGTAACTATGCACAGAATGCTGGTTCAGTCTACAAAACTTGCCCATAATTCTTTGTTCATGCCAAGGTCTTAGTTTTGGTCCTTTCCTCATTGTTATGCTGCCCAGAATACACCAAAATCACCTTTGAATGCCCATGGCCTCAAAATGGCCTCGAAATTTACCCCCTAGATACCCATGCAAATATCTTTTATTTTGATTTGTATTTGGTTTTCATTTTTTAAAGTATTAGACATGGGTTTGGAGTATTTTGTGTTGCATGGCATATAAAAAAAACATAGAAATTGGGACAACACAAATTGATCAATTTATTGTGTTAGTAGGTTAGTGTGTTAGTCTTCAAATGGTTAATGGGTTAGAAGGTTATCAATTTAGTAATTAGAGAGTTAGTGGTTCAATGATTAGTATGTTATTTGGTTCAATGATTAGTATGTTATTTGGTTATTGAGTTAATCACTAAATATTTTAGTGAGATCTTTACTCACTCTGGGATAATCTATCACTGTTATGAGCAATTTATTCCCCATGATTTGAATGAAATGGATCCTGAAAAACAGACTGACTTTTTAAGAGCCTGTTAATAGAATAAAGGAAGGTTCATTTCCCTATCAAAATTACAGGGTTGAAAGCAAAACCAACTCCTAGTTGTTCATGCAAGATTGAATGGAATGGCGAAACTAAACCAATCCATGCACAGGTTGCCTTTAATTTTTACTTTGAAGTATATTCTCTTCTCTTTCTTTCCATTTAGGTAATAAAGAATTTAACCATTTGCTACTCCATGATGCTTTCTAATTTCTAATTCATTAATTAAATGATCTAATATCATTTAAATCAGTTTAAAATTTGTTATTTCTTACTAGTTTGCATGCATCCTATTTTCATTTATATGAAAAATTACAATTTATCCTTATTGGATAGGAAATATCGAGGTTTGTATTCTTCAGTCTCTGATATGTTGAAGTTATTTGTAATTGATTTTGAGATTGAAAATTGCTCTCTGTTTATAAAATTCACAGCTTGTTTAAGTTGTATTAGGCCAGGCATTCCAACATGTTAGAAGGACCACTTATCAAAATGTTAGGTATGTATGTAGTTATGTACTATGTCAAATAATTGACATGATATAATACATAGTGAATTGCATCATAGGGTGCAGTTAGTGCATTCTTTTGACCCTCCAAAGAGTTCAAGGGCCATTAGTGTTGTTGGTTCTTAATGTGCACTTGTACAATGACAATAAAGCAAATTTGATTGAGATAATAGATATGTGTTTACAGCTAGGGATTGAGCTATAAGGTTTTGTTTTGTTTAATCTATTAGGAATGGGTATAGATCCTAAGTTGGCAGTTTTTGTGGGTATGAGGTTGTAACTAGGGATGCCAATTTTAAAATCAAGGTGTCACGGTGCATCAAATATAAATTTTTGAATGATCTCAATTCTTCACAACCTTCATCTTCAATATCCTCAACCAGAGGTTCTTTTTTTTCCAAGTAATTATCTTAGGGAAAAGTTCAAACCATTGGGTACTCCCCTCAATTCGAGGATGGTACCCAAGGAAAACCATAGATTCTCCAGGAAACAAGGTGAAGCCACCAACAGTTCTCAAATATGTTACAACAATAAACTTATTATGGGATAAACATGTCACTTACGGGAATAGAACCTAAGGGGGGAGGATAACACTTGATCCCATAACTACTTGGGCTAGAATTAATTGAAATTTAGAGGCTCTTATAGGTTTTGTGATTACATGTAACTCAACAAGGTCATTGTGTTCATTCTCCTCATACACAACATTGTTTGTGTATTATTCCCATTTCCTAGAAAGAACCTAAATGGGGAGGATAGAACTCCATCCTAAAACCACTTCGATCGGTTTGAGTAAGAAAATATGCACTCTAAATGAATGCTACGTTATTTTCCTTCTTGGATCCCAACCTATTTCCCTTCACTAAATGATTAAAAGTGTAAGTGCTCTAATTGTTACCATAGGATGAGGAATTGGTTACTTGTGTAGAGTAATCATCTGGAAAAAATTTATAACTGTAAAGCATGCACAACATGAATCCATCACATATCAAACAAGTCTGTGTTCTTATGGCTATCATCCAAAGATTTAGATGAGCCATATACACATTGTCAACATGAAAATTGAGGAAATTGAGTACTTTAATTTGTTAGCTTTTGGGGTTACTCGAAAAGTGTTTACACTATGCTTGGGGTGCTTCATGTGATGTGGAGTACATGGTGTGATGCTTAGCCTTGGTTGTATCTTAGTGTACATGCACATTAGAGATAGCTTACTCATGGATAGTTATACCTTGACTTTATTCTTATGTGATGCATTTTTTTAGGAGGTTGGTTTCATATGTGGCATGGAAACATTTTTACGAGGTTCACATGGATGGTTTAGTTGTTTGCATAGGAGGAGAACCCATATGGAGGAGGAGCGTTGTGGAATTTAGGAGGGATTTGAGTGCTAGGTAGCATGTGACCATTTTGTTGCTTATGTTAAGGCTTGTGCTTGTCATGAGGTCGTTTGGGTTTAGGAACATCAAACCCAAACGAGATTTGAGTCCTAGGTGGAATGGGACCACTTAGTGGCTTGCATTGAGGCTTGTGCTTGACTTAAGGTTGTTTGGGTTGAGTAACATCAAACCCAAATGAGCTTTGAGTCCTAGGTGGCATGGGACCACTTGGTTACTTACATTGAGACTTGTGCTAGACTTCAAGTCATTTGGGTTGAGGAGCATTGATAGAAATGTTGTGGACTCGGAGGAGCACATGGCTTAGGAGGTAGAGTTGGAGTATTGATACCTTTGGAGGAGAGCGTTGAACCTTGTTTTATGAAGCACACACCATGGGACTATTTCTTGATGGATATCCTTACCTTGGAGGTTTAATTTTGTCACCGTAGAGATGGAGTTCTCCACTTGTGGGTTTGACTAGTGATTAGTTAGGTTTCCTGAGAAAGTTGTTTGTGGACCTTTTCCACTTTCCTATTGTTCTCCTCCCTTTCCTATTAAATTCTTAGATATGTGTGAGAGTTCATTATATCATTTGTATCTTGAAGATGAACTTGTAATTTTACTTGCCTTTATGCAACAAGGGAGGAAGGTTCTAAGGTTTGCAAGAGTCAATTCCTAGAGAAGGCTTGAATTGTTAGGGTTTCAGTCATTGTGTGGGAAGGACATATGTCTTCAAGCTCTTTCTGTTGATTCTAACTTGTCATGGAGACTTTGGTGTGGATAATCTTTGCTAGATAGCTTGGTGGGATGTCTTTCTAGGAATTTTTATTGTTGGTTAGGGTTTGCCATCACTAGTGGATAGCCTAGATAGGGTTTGGAGATAATTGGAGAATCCTAGCTTGTGATAAGCTTGAAGGACTAGATTTTACCAACTTGGGATAAGAAATTTGTATCTACTTGTAATCATTTTAATGTATATAGGAAGAGCGCTTTGTTGTTCAAAATTTGTGTACTCACAAATTTGATTTTCATCTTATTAGGGTTGTTTGGTATGCAGATTTGTCATGAACGACTCGTTGGTTTTGTCCGGTTATTTGAAAAACATATAGAAGCTGAGTGGATGAGTTATTACTGTAATAAATATGTTGTAATTAAGTATTTTTCATATCTATTATATGTTGGGATTTGTACCCTAAGGGTTGGAAACATAGTTCTCTTGAGGTACAATTGTTCAGTGTTTATTTTCTTAAGTTGTTTTGTGTATTTGGTTGGACAAAAGTGAAATATATATTGTTGTACTTCATATTTTAGATTCATTCCTACGGCTGAAAACTCACCCAAATAGACTCGGGGAACCTCAAGTTTGAGGTCAAATTTCTGAATTTTCATTAAGAAACAACTCTCAAAATGTCCACATGGTATTAAAGCTGATTTGACTGGGATTTCTCTCTTGGTGATGAGGATTTAGGTGTTTCGGTTGTTTCATACCTGGGATAGGTGCTTGATCTATTATAGATTAGGTGTGAAATACTATTGTGCTTTGGAAGAAGTCTTTGGACCCTAGAAAGGTTTCCCTATTTGATTTGATTACTGATTTTACTTTGAGGTTGCTTTAGATTTGTAGGCATTGCTACTTTGGGTCATAAAATTTGATCACTCACATTGTAGAGAAGAAGACTGGAAACCATATATATGATGTTTTAGGTGTATTATACCAGAGTGTGATTGTCCCTAGGAAGTTGCTCTTGAGAAACAAGCTTTCAACCTTTTTTATGAGTGACATAGATACAACGGTTAGCTACTTGGCTAGGATCACAGTGTTCAAATATCACTTGGTTGCCATAGGGACAAAAGAGAAGGATGAGAAGTTGGTGTCCATTATATTGAATTGGTTTGATTCCTCTTTGAAAAAAAAATTCCAAGGTGTTCATGCTCATGAGGATTTACCTACTAACAAGATTTGGAGTAAGCTAAACTCTCGACCATTTGCACCCAAAAGCAGGTTATGGTGGCTAGGTTAGAAAGGGAGGTGACAAGCAATGAAAATCTCAGGGATCTTCCAAATTTAATTGTAAATTGTGTGTCTCTATTAGAATTAGAAACTTCAATAGATTGTATATTGGATCAGAGCTAAAAATTTGGTTGTTAAAATAAATTTTAACCTATTTCCAAATGGATCACAAAATCCCATTTTATTTCATTTCTTAGTATGTTAATTATTCAGTATAATACATCCAACTTATAAAGAGTGCCTAACTAAAATCAAGACTAGTCTTGATTTTCCTAAAAGATGGAGTGTGCAATAAAAATATAATATATGGAAATACCTTCACAAACTAGAATGATAATCAGTAGTTCAATACCTAATTTTTTCATTGTTTTGCTTCAAAAACCATTCCTTTTCTTCCTCCTGGACAGAAATATATATGAGTGTTAGAATTTAGGAACATAGATTTTAAAACATAATATGAATATGAAGGAGACTTTGTCCAATTTCCAATATCTATGTAGTGAAATTTGTCTACAGGGAGCACAATATGAGTGTAGGTCGTTTATCCAAGGAAGCATTGCATATGAAGGTTGGCCTCCTCTCCTTATCGTAACTTTTATAAGGAGAAATCATTGAGGAAGGAATGATACAGCTCTTTTAAGATCTTTTTTATTTATGTGGCATAGCATTTTTTGGTTCTTTCGACTATGGGATACATTAGCATCTTTCTTGTTTTAGCTGGGGACATAGATTTTGTTTTCATCCCCTAGGGGTGTTTTTTGTCCACCCTCGATGCCTCCTTGGATAAGTTGTTTGGGATCATTATGTTATCCATGTGGTATTGCTAATTCAATCATCTTGAGATTGTGGGTTCTATCCCTTCCCTTGGGAAATTTTTTGATACTTATGATCTCCACTCGTGTCTGGAATGACTTAATGTCGGGACTATGTACAAGTTGCCTTTGATTCACTATTAAATATCAAGGAACGTCTATTTTTCTTCTGAAAAAAAGTTACAAAATATTAGCAAATGATTTTATTATATATATTGAGATCCATAAACTGGGTCTTTAATATTTTTTGTGAGGAAACAAAATAAATTAAAAAAAGGTACACCTACAAAATTTGTAAAAAACGTAGTTTGTATTTTGAGATAAATTGGCTGAAGCATTTTCTATGGAACCACTTGATATCTATCTCATGTTAAAGGACTATGTGATGAACTGTTATACTAGGTAATTATTGATATTATTCAGGATAATGACATCACTATTATGTCATGATTATAAGCCTATCCAAGTTTTTTTTGGTATTTTTCTTTTATTTGCCAATTTTTTTTCTGGCCAAGGTGCAGGTAGAAACAAACAGGTATTTGTCAAACCTATCTTCCTCGAGCGAGGGGATTTTAGGAATGCTAGATAAAAGTGAGACATCTAGTAGGTCTACAAGCGCTGGATCAACTAGATGTAAGAAGATCAGAAGAAAATTCAATAAACGCATAGATTTTTTTCTCATGGGAGGGGGGTCATGTTCCTATGATGATGAGACAAAAGGAGACATCGAGGTGCACTTAAGGTACAAACATCTAGTGAAACAATGGGTACCTAGGGATCTTCCTCAATTCAACATAGATTTTTTTGTGAATGAAAAAATATATAGAATTTCACGTCTCTGCCCCTCTACCAGAGAGAACGTGACTTCACAGCTATCAAATCTGGGAAAGCTAGCCCCATGAACATAAACATAAAAATGGGTTGGAATAAAAACATATACATATGCATAAGACGTGTAAATATAGCAGAATCAAATACATTTCAACACAACACATTCAAGCATTCATCATGTTCATATTAATTCATAAACAAATTCATTGTAGAGATTAAATACACTAGAATACTTACCTTGAGAATAATCTTTCCCCGTAACTAGATATGTTGTTGCAACATTCCACCAAACCATAGGCCAATTTGCTCATCAATCTCTCAGTATCATGCCACCCATGAGTTGGACATGATTCCACAATGAACTGGGGAACAACAATAGGCTCACACATAGCCAAAACCATACATCCACAGTCAAGCCAACACACTGTTGCATTTCACAGACTGTCCATCCAAGCCAATAAGGAATTGGGATTCACGGGTTGCTAAGGAACCAACCAACAACATGGGGTCCTTGGACTTACAGCCAAGCCAATGCAAGGATGCACTTCACAGCAAAATACCATTGCTGGGTATGGACAAAAACATCCTGGGAAACAAAAATGGAAACAAGGGAAAACAACCCTCTGATAGAAAACTCGATTTCAGAGACGTCTATGGCTTCATGTGGGAAAAAAGGACTACCTTAAACCACAAAATTGTGGTTTTCTTCTTCCCATTCACTGAACAATAACAAAAACACATTTATGGGCATGAAGGAATGAGGAGACAACATAAAAACGTGGGGGAAACTCACAGCATGCTCCAGCTATGTGAGGGAGGAAAAACGGCCTCTCAAAACCCCCAAATCGGGCATCACTGCTACACACTCAATCAACCATACCAAAAAACAAAATCCCCAACCATGGAGGAATGAAGAGAACATCCCAAATCTGTTAGATTTTTAACATTAAGCTAGCAATATATTAGGATCTTTAACTAAGAGAATAACAAGCACAACAATCAAACACAAGAGATAATGAACACAGTGTTTTTCCTAGGGGAAACCATAAATGGAGAAAACCTCACAACTTCCTCAGAGATAGAATCAACACCAAATAGAAAAGCCCAAAACAATAAGATGATCTCTCGACAAGAGTAACCTCTTTCTTCCTAGCCCCAGTGTCTTCTTCTTCCTCAACTACGCACTACAACTGAGTGTGAGTGAGTGTGTATCAAATAGAGAGGCTAGCTCTCTATTTATACTAATTCCCGACTTGAATAAACCCAACTAGGGCCGACTTCACTAGGTGAGTCTAATAAACCTAGTGCCCCGGAACTGCGGGGACTTTAACCCTTGATCAATAGGACGGTTACCCACAATGACTTGACATGACTTGTTTACATTATAGGTCCTCTCGATCGAAAGATCGAGGCATGACATGACTCAATTACATTATAGACGCATCCCAGAATAAACATCGGGGTATAAGACATAAGATACATAGGTGAGAACATTCCGAAGTTACAAATACATCAACACTCCCTCTTAACTAGGAAGGTATTCTTTCGACACAATTTTCAGCACTGGTCTTCTTCTCTGTATCGACTGGATCATCTCGTCATATTCATCTTCAAGTCTTATTTGTCCTCTTCGTCTTCAAGTCTTCTTCTAAGTCATCTTCTTCTTCAAGTCTTCTTCGTCTCGGGATATGGATCATCACAACTACTATATCATCACTGCTGGATCCTCATCACATCTGGATCATCACTTGATCTGGATCATCATCAATTCTGGATCATCATCACATCTAGATCATCACTTGATCTGGATCATCATCAAATCTGGATCATCATCACATGCTATCTTAGAATGGTGCTATCTCAATTCTTCTTGTCACAGGAAGTTCTACAGAGCATGCCCTTTTTCATGCTGGTTGTAGGCCTACCCTTCATGTATGTCTTCAGCACTTATATCTGACCCTAAGTCAAAAAGGCCCACCCAGCTCTTACATCTGACCTCATCTTGTCAAAAAGGCACACCCAGCACTCACATCTGACCTCATCTTGTCAAAAAGGCCCAGCACTCACATCTGACCATGTGTAAACACATCGTGCTAGAATGGCTCAATGCTTACATCTAATCTCATCTTGTCGGAAAGGCTCTGCACTTACATTCGACCCCATCTTGTCAAAAAGGCACAGCACTCACATCTGACCATGTGTAAACACCTCACACCAAAATGGGTCAGCAATTATATCTGACCTCATCCTGTCAAAAAGGATATGCACTTACATTCGACCATGTGTAAACACATTGCATTGAAAGGGCTCTCAATCCCAGACTAAGGATTCCTGGTAGCTAACCAGGTGCCTCCATTCTCATAGAGAATGGCATCAGCCCTTATATCTGATCAAGTGGGATACATCCATCAATCACATCACAATGGCCATGCGCTCACATCTGATCATGTAAGACTGCATCCTATAGTCATATCAGAATGGCCCACAGTCCCAGACTGAGTATTCTTAGTAACTAACCAGGTGCCTCCATTCCAAGAATGGCATTCAGCCCTTACATCTGATCATGTAAGAACCAATCCTACAGTCATATCAGAATGGCTCAACACTCGCATCTGACATGGAAGGAACCTAAATCCTCTCACCATGATAGAATGGCTCAGCCCTTACATATGACCATGGAAGGAACTTAATCCTCTCCCATGTCAGAATAGCTCTAGGTCTCATCATTTCCCCTTGGAGGGAACCTCGATCTGGAGAACACCAAGCTTCTCCCTGAAATACTCAAACTTCACTATAGCCAATGGATTCATCAATACATCATCTATCTATTCATTCGTCACGACATACTAGAGCTTCACTGCTCCTATCTACACCATATCCCTGATATAGTGATACTTGATCTCGATATGCTTCGACTTGTCATGGAACACTGGGTTCTCTAACAACTTCACACAACTCTGGTTGTCGCAATATATACAAGAAGCATCCATCTGGAGATCAAATAAATCAGGCAGTAGCTTCCTCAGCCATACTGCCTCACAACTAGCTGAACAAGCCGCAACATACTCTGCTTTAGCTATACTCAGTGCCACACAAGATTGCTTCCTACTAAACCAAGAGATCACACCTAATCCCATACTAAAGCAACATCCTGAAGTGCTCTTCCTATCAATGGCACTTCCTGCCCAATCTGAATCAACATAACCCTCAAGGTTAATTTTCTGATTCGCCTCGTACTTGAGCCCATAATCAACTGTACCCTTCAGGTACCTCAGAATATGCTTTGCAGCAATCAAGTGAGCATGTCTCGGATCTGTCAAAAACTATCTCAAGGTGTTCACAGCAAAGCAAATATCTGGTCTAGTGTTCATCGGGTACATCAAGGACCCAATCATCTAATGAGACATCATAGCATCAACCGCTTCTGATGAAGTATCGCTCAATATATTCATGTTTGATGCCATAGGTGTGGTTATGGCCTTGTAGTCCATCATCCTGAATCTCTTCAGAAATCTCTACTGCATAATTCCCTTGTCCAAGGAAGACTCCATCTGCAATTTTCCACAACTCCATGCCTAAGAAATAGTGCATCATACCCAAGTCCTTCATTTCAAACTCAGTAGCAAGTTTCCTCTTCGTATCAGCAATCAACCCATCCATACCTATTACAAATAGATCATCCACATTCAGCAGGAGTATCACTAGGTTGCCATCTTCAACGTTGTAGTAAAGGTTGGAATCTGCTTTACTCTTGGTAAAGCCCAAACTGGATAGGAAACCATAAATTCTATGGTACCATGTCTTGGGTGCCTGTTTCAAACCGTACAGGGCTTTCTTCAATCTGCACACATGAGACTCTGTGTCATGTGTCTCAAAACCGAGTGGTTGTTCCACATACACTTCCTCTTCTACCACACCATTCAAGAAGGCAGTCTTGACATCCATCCGGTGTATCTTCCATTTCATCACTGCAACCAGAGCAAGTATTGATCTGATGGTAATGTATCTGGCTACAGGTGCAAAGGTTTCTTCATAATCTATTCCTTCTTTCTGAGAGAAACCACGAGCCATGAATCTAGCTTTATATTTCTTGATGCTACCATCTGCAGCATGCTTGATCTTGTATATCCATTTGGAAGTTACAATGGACTTCCCTTCTAGTTTTGGGACAACATCCCAAACATCATTCTTCATGATCGACTGATACTCTTCGATCATAGCATCCTTCCATTCTTTCTGTTCTGTTGCTTCTTCGTAGTTGGAAGGTTCTTTATCAACAATGTCACATAGTAAGGCTACATAACTACAGCAAGATCTAATTCTCTTTCTTCCTCTGGGAATTTCTTCTGAAACTCCATATCTTTCTGCACCTTGGATAATTTCACGTACCCAAGCAGGTTTTCTCTTATGAGGATTCTTGTCCAGAGGTGGATCTACAGGTTCTTGAGGTTCTTCAAATTCTCGATCTTCTTCTTGAATTTCTTCATTCATGATTGTGTCATGAATTTTGGGTTCTCTTGTTTCTTCAGATTCTTCAGTCGATTTCTTCCTGGATTTGATGTAGGATGAATATTCGTCAAGTGTTACATCTCTGCTGATGTCAATCTTCTTGAACCCTGGGAAGTATATTCTATAAGACTTCGAGCTTTCAGAGTATCCCACAAATATACCCTTCTTTCCTGAAGGATATAACTTCGTCCTCTTTTCTTTCGGAATGTGTATGTACACAGGACAGCTGAATATTCTGAGATGGCTGAATTCTGGTTTCTTGCTGTAGAAGACTTCTTCAGGAGTCTTGTTCTTGAGTACTCTGTGCGGAGTACGATTCTATACATACACCGCTATTCTGGAAGCTTCTACCCAAAGATGCATAGGAAGATCTTGATCATAAAGCATTGCTCTTGCAGCTTCCATGATAGTCCTATTCTTCCTTTCTGTAATCCCATTATATTGTGGATTATATGGAGTGGACAACTCCCTCTTAATCCCTGAGTCTTTGCACAACTCTTTGAATTCATTTGATGTGAATTCTCCCCCATTATCTAATCGAAAAGTCTTGATCTTCTTTTCAGTGTGGTTCTCGATCAAGGCTTTGAATTCCTTGAACTTGTTGAATACTTCATCTTTGTTCTTCATGAAGTAGATCCATGTCTTCCTAGAAAAACAATCAATAAAGGAAACATAGTATGCATACCTGCTTAGTGAATTGGATGACATTGGACCGCATACATTGGAGTGGATGATTTCCAAGATTCCTTTTGCCTTGCTCTCACTACTTGGAAATGTCTTCTTTGTGTTCTTCCCTTTCGCACATCCTTTGCATACACCTTCATGTTTTGTCTGCATTTCTGGGAGACCTTCAATAGCTTTGCTTGCAAATGGTAGTGCTTTGTAATGCACATGTGCAATCCTTCTATGCCAAAGCTCATTTCGTTCTACCGAGTCATGAACCAAAGCTTGTTCTAGTTGGCCCTTCAATTTGTATAGTCCTCCTTCTTGTTCTCCAATCACTACTGCATCATCAAAAGACTTTCCCTTTGGCCACATGAGGACTTGGCCATCTACAAATGCAACCCTCATTCCTTTTGCATCTAATGCATATATGGAGAGAAGGTTCTTCTTTAGTCCAGGTACAAACAATACATCTTTCACCTTGATTGACTTTCCAGAGTCTATCTTATAGGAGGATTCACCACTACCTTTTATTGGGTACTGGTAGTCATCTCCAAGTTTCACCTTGTGAGGTGATTCATGTTCAGATAATTTCACAAAGGATTCCTTGAATCCTGTCATGTGCTTGGAAGCACCACTGTCTATAAGCCAATCATTACTGCCATGTGTGATAGTTCCCGTGAGAGCGGAAATCATAACATATTCTTCATCACTTGAAGAATCATCACTGTCTTGTATGTTTCTCTTTGTGGAAGGTTCATCATCCTCTACAGCATGAGCATTATGTCTTCTCTTGTTTCCCTTCTTCTTTTGAGAGCTACTTTTGTTCTTAGGACAATCTATAGCAAAGTGTCCTCTTTCATAACATGTATAGCAAATGAACTTAGACTTATCTCTAGGCTTTCTAAAGTTATTCCTTTGATTATAGTACTTACTTCTATGATGGCTAGATCTGGTTTTCTTGGATTGTACAGTGAGAGCTTGATCTTCACTTCCCATTTTCTCTTCTCGAGCTGCTATCCGAGCTTCTTCTTGAGAGCATTCTTTCCACAGTCTGCTGAAGTTGACTAACTCTTTTTGGCACAGATCCCTTGAATGAAATAGTCCCATTTCCTAGGGAGACCATTCAAGGTGGTCATTACAATCTCTGCATTCTCCACTTATTCATCTATTGCTTCCAATTGTTCCTTGATCTGAGAAACCCTTGTAAAGTAAGACTGAATGGTTTCTACATTCTAGATCTTCACATTCTTCAATTGGTTCCTCAAGGTCATCTTCTAATTTATGTTCTTTCCTTCAAACAATTTGGTTAGGGCATCAAACATAGCTTTAGGTGTCTTTAGGTAGGACACCTGTGGTATGAGGTGATCCTTGATAGAATCAGCAATGATCCTCTTTTCCATAACCAACTTCTTCTTATGTAAGGCCTTACCCTCATCTCCCTCTGGAACTAGAACCTCCTCATTAATGTAGGAGTCCAACTCGTTCTCTTCCAGAACCAGGGAGATCCTATACTTCCAGGCTCAGAAATTATCAGCTCCCTCAAGATTTTCATCAAGCTTGGTATGATGAGACATCTTAACTGAGAACCTCAAATGGAAATACAAAATATTTAGATCTTACCAGGTCAAGATGTCGGATATGAATCTAGAGCTGAAATTCTGTAGTGCTAGTTCAGGAGCAGATTAGGGTTTTGCTTTTTCGGAGTTCTGTCCAACCAAATGCTTTGATTTTGATCCCTAACTTCGATTTTGGGGAGGAGATCAATCTAGGCCTAGGCTCACTGAAAATTTCCACTTCTGTGACAATCCCCAATTTCTGGCAGTAGTGTCAGGTTCAAAACTGAAAAACCTCAGAATTGGATTCTGCTTCGACAGAAAGATGCACCCTAGGGAGGAGAGTTATTTAAACCTTCTTTTGCTGAAAAAATGTGGAGAGAGATCCAAAAAGTAGTAATCCCTAGTTCTTGCAGCTGCACAATGTCTTCTTCTCAGGTTAGCTCTAATCCCATGTTAGATTTTTAACATTAAGCTAGCAATATATTAGGATCTTTAACAGAGAGAATAACAAGCACAACAATCAAACACAAGATACAATGAACACGGTGTTTTTCCTTGGGGAAACCATAAATGGAGAAAACCCCACAACTTCCTTAGAGATAGAATCAGCACCAAATAGAAAAGCCCAAAATAGTAAGATGATCTCCCAACAGCAATAACCTCTTTCTTCCTAGCCCCAGTGTCTTCTTCTTCCTCAGCTATGCGCTACAACTGAGTGTGAGTGAGTGTGTATCAAATAGAGAGGCTAGCTCTCTATTTATACTAATTCCTGACTTGACTAAACCCAACCATGGCCGACTTCACTAGGTGAGTCTAATAACCCTAGTGCCTCGGAACTGAGGGGACTTTAACCCTTGATCAATAGGAGGGTTACCCACAATGACTTGACATGACTTTTTTACATTATAGATCCTCCCTATCGAAACATCGGGGCATGACATGACTCAATTACATTATAGACATGTCCTGGAATAAACATCAGGGTACAAGACATAAGATACATAGGTGAATACATTTTGAAGTTACAAATACATCAACAAAATCGTGAGGGAGAATGCCCCAGCTATCTCTAGCTGCATGAGGACGCATATGCATGGGTGAATAATGGCTTGGGAATGCATTTCCAAGCATTTACTTTCCCAAGAAGCCAAAAACACATTTTCCAAAAATGGGTGACTTCCCAAATTTGAATTTGACCTCCATATATTTCCCATCCCAAGGCAATAACTTCCTTCGCCAACTTTAGATGACTAGGAATAAAAGACAAAAATGGTAGTTGAAATCTTTATGGGTTTTTCCCTTGGAATTTTTATTTTCCCCATTGGCTCAAGGGTTTGAATAATCCCCCCACCATTCCTTGTGAAATCATGCCCCCGTCTCTTTCATGTTGCGACGCATAGATAGTTGTGGTATTTTTATTAATTTGCATTTTACATGATGTCTCAAAACGTATTGTTCTTGGATAACACATAAACCTTCGGCATCGATTTTTAATCACCGAACATAAAACACTAAATCCATGGTGGGGCATTTTCCTTTAGCTCCACACCATGATTAAGTATAATATTTACATCATATGCAATTCAATACCACGGGGTCAAAATCGGAGTGTTACATAGAATTGCACCGTCCTCATTACATGGATTGGGGTTGTTTTGCATGGATGGCATAAAGGTCGGTTGCGGAATATGTACATAATTGATGGAGTATGTTGGAACCTATTACAACTACAATGATTGGACATATGTTCCAATCATATAAAAATTATATGTTCCAATTTCGATATAAAAATTAATAATAATAAGGCTTACCATTACATTATTTAAAGTATTTCATACCTCCCTGTGCCTGCTGGTATCTTTCATGCTTTTCTTAAAACCCTTTCTTTTCCATCTTCCAATAGGGATTTCCACTCCCTTGATGGAATCATCGAAGGGCGCTCATACCTAGCGTTCTTTTCTAGGTGAACCCTATATTTGTCTCAGACAATCTTCATATGTTGTCCAACCTTCTTTAGGAACTTCATTGTATCGAAGGTACCTTTGCCGAAAAGGCCAACCAACCGATTAGTTAGCTCATCCTTTAAATATTTTGTCTGTCTATCCCACCTTGTACAAATAGTGGGCTCAAAGATATCCAAGGTCAAATCATTTATATTTTTATAAAAGACATCATTTCCTGCAAAACAATCATGCCATCATTAGTTATAAAAAAAAATTATCGGTATATTACTATCAAATTATAAAAATAATTTGAACAATCTATAGTTACCTGGAATCTTCTCTATAATAATTGGAACGAGTTCCTCATTCACCAAAAATGTTGTCACTATTTAACCCATTCTAGTGACATGGGAAGATCCAAGAAATATTTCTTCGACATCAGCATTACCATTTTCCTAATAGACTAACCAAAACAAAACCTTATAGCTCAATTTTGATAGATCTTGCATGAAAATTCAGCAATAGCTCAAAAATCCAGCACTGCACTAGAAGCCAAGGCTTACCACTTCATACCCCAAGTAAAGAACTTGTTGATCAAGCTTGCTTGATTGACTATGCTGGGTGTGATGAAAGCCTAAAATGTGCAGGCTGTCTGACCTTACATTGCCCTTTCTGTTGTGATTTTCAGGTTTTCTACAGGTGAAGCATTCGCTCCAGCAGATTCAGATGGCCTCTTCAGTAGATATTTTGACTTCGTTTAATTTCCACTCATGGAAAGAAGACATGGAAATCGAGCTATGCTCCAGAGGACTCTATAGGGTCACCATGGACACTGAAGATGAGCTTGGCACTGCTACAGACTAATCAATATTCTTGAACAAGAAGGATGAAGCATTCAGATTCTTATGCCTCTCTATTTCCCAGGATCTTCTTTTCCATCTTTCGAGATTGAAGACTCCAAAGGAAATTTGGGACAAATTGGAAACCCTATATGGAAAGCAGGATGATTTGAGAGTTTACCATCTCAAAAATGAATTGATGTCTCTCCATCCTTCCAATTTCAAGACCTTGAATGACTTTTTCACAAAGTTCAAGCACATTTTCTTACTCTTGAAGCAATGCAAAGTGGAGAAGGAAGATGATCAACTCATCCTCACCATACTCTCCAAACTTGGAGCTGATTATTCAGTTTTTGTCTCTACATTCCATGCGGGGAAGCTCACAACCCCTGGATGGAAGATGCCTACACTCAATGCCTTCATTGAGTTCCTAACAAGTGAACATGATAAGCTTGTCTAGATGGGGATCATCAGATCCTCCCATGATAAATCACTCCATGTCTCAGGGCCCAAAGATCTGAAGGGTAAAGGAAAGCAGTAGAAGAACCCAAAAACTAAATTTGAAGCTCCTAATCCTAAAGTTGAAAACCAGCAGTATGATGAGTCTTCCGGCTCAAGGAAGAACAAAGGAAAAGGGAATCATGGAAACGAAAAATTCAAGTGTTCATACTGCGGAAAGGGCTTCCACTCTGAACATGCTTTCATGAAGAAGAATATTGATGAAGCTACCTCTCTCCTTAAGAGAAATCACATCAATCTTCCATAAATATTTCATAGGAGAGATTAGCAAGATCGGGAACCACAGCATGAAAAAGGTCATGCTCTCATGGCAAGCACTCTTGATTGATTCTGGAGCTTCAAACCACATGATGGCTGAAAGAGACTCCTTTTCATCCTTGGATACTGGAAAATCCATCCCCATCCACATGGGAGATGACTCCACCATCATTTCAGAAGGACAAGGTACGGTTGATCTTGAGAATGGCTATTTTTCAAATGTTTTGTATGTACCGTCTCTAGCATCAAACCTCCTTAGTGTCTATCAGATGACACATACAGGAGTGCCTAAGAGAGTTTATTTCATCCCAAATTATTTTGAGATAATGGAGCTTGCATCTAGGAAACTCATTGCTAAAGGCCTTGCAAACCATCATGCAAAATCCTATGAGTTCTCTCACTTTGTTGCGGATGCAAAGCCCACTGCTCTGCTAACTCATGGAAATGAAGTTAGTAGGATGTGGCATGAAAGGTTTGGCCATATAAATTTCAAATATTTGCAGAAATTACAAAACAAATTCATGGTTTAAGGCCTCCCGATCATCAAGGCAACCACCGGAAATTGCAAGGGCTGTGTGGTTGGAAAACACCCTGAGCACAAGTCGATCGGGGGAAGGCAAACCGAGCTACATGCATATTGGGGCTGATACATTTTGATATCAGAATTCCAATGCCTATCACATCCATGAATGTATCAAGGTATCTTCTGAATTTTATTTATGATTTTTCAAGGTACACATCCGTCTTCTTTCTCAAAAAGAAGTCTGAAGTATGTGAAAAATTTTCTGAACTGAAGGCCTTGATCGAGAATGCCTCTGGGATTAAGATCAATATCTTGAGATCTGATAATCATGGGTAGTATGTCATTAATTATTTTCTGCACATATTCTCCCAAATTGGTATTCAGGTCCAACATTCAATTCCCTACACTCCCCAGCAGAACAGAGTAGCGGAAAGGAAGAATCGATCTCTCATGAAGATGACCACCGGTATGTTGGAATCAAAGAAGTTGGCTGCAAATTTGTGGGCTGAAGCCATACATGCTACAGTATACATTCAGAAAAGGGTGCCACACTCATCTATGAAAGGGAATACCCCTTTCAAAGCATACTTCGGAAACAAGCCAGATGTGTCGAACCTGTGGGTGTTTGGGTCCACTGCAGGGGCCGGATTCCACTTGATAAAAGAAGGGGCTTTGCAACCGCAAAGCATAGAATTTTTTTTTTATTGGGTATACTAATGAAGCAAAATGTTTCAATCTGATGGATATCAAACCAAAATAGATCATCATCGATAGAAGCTTCAAGTTCGATGAGCCTCTTCAGGAGGTGGAAGTAGTGAAGGAGAAAACTGCTGAATTTCCTTCTTATTCTATTGAATATTTGCATGATGAAATTGGGGGTGATGACCCTGATTTGGATCCTATGATTTATGATATCAGTGTGCAGAAAAAATTATATGCTGAATCAGAACCTGAGGTACAAAGTCATCTTCCCACATGGCCCCGACAGACACTCTCCTCCGCAGGAGATAACATTGGAAATCTGGATGATCCAAAGAGAACCCGGTCTGATTTCCAAAGAGCAGGTATTGCGCTCTCTTGTCCTGATAATTTGCTGTCCAAAACTTGATATTTGATGTTTATTTCAGACCCAAAATCCTACTACCATGCTTGGAAGGATCTGATATGGCAAGTTGCCATGGATGAAGAGATGAATTCTCTTCAGAAAAACACCACTTGGGAGCTAGTTTCTCTTCCTCCGGGAAGGAAATTGGTTCAATGCAAGTGGGTGTTTAGGAACAAGGCTGATACTGATGGAAGCACCTATAAATATAAGTCAATTTTGGTTGAAAAATTTTTCTCTTAGGTCCAAGGTGTGGGCTACCATGAGACCTTTGCATCGGTTGCAAAAATGGACTCCATCCGCCTAGTTTTGGCAATTTCGGCATCTAAGCACTAGGAAGTGCATCATATGGATGTTAACTCAGAATTTATACATGGAGATATTCATGAGGAGATATAAATGAAGCATCCTAAGGGCTACATCACTGATCCATCTCTGGTTTGCAAGCTAAAGAAGTCACTATACGGGTTAAAACAGGCCCCAAGAGAGTGGTATTCCAAGATGGATGCCTTCCTTCTCTCGCAAAAATTCCAAAGGTGTAGATCAGATCCAAATGTGTATATACATAATTTTGATGGTCATTTAATCATTATTTTTTTATATTTTTATGACTTACTGATCACAGGTAGCACAGTTGCTTCCATTTCAGCCATCAAAACTGCTCTCCACAATGCCTTTGAAATTAGTGATTTGGAGCTCAAAATTGAGCAAAATTATGATGGGATAATGGTCACTCAGTACAAATACATATCATACATGTTAGTCTAGTTTAACATGGATGAATGTAGGCCTACACCATTCCCTTTCCTTTCAGGGATCAGCCTTGAAGAAGGAAAAAGCACACCTCCCATGGACTGCACTAACTATCAACAGTTGATTGGTAGCTTGCTGTACTTGACACATTATCTGCCTGATATATGTTATGCCATGAATGCTGTATCAAGATACATGAATCATCCTCATGATCTTCATTGGAAGGTAGCCAAGAGGATCCTCCAGTATATTCAGGGAACCAGGACCTACAGCATTCACTATGCTGCAGACTCCGAGCTAGAGTTGGTTGGATACACAGATTCCGATTGGGCATGTGATTCCATTAATCGAAAGTCTACTTCCAGATATGTATTCATGTTTGTTGGTGGCCCCATTTTCTGGTCTAGAAAAAAGCAGGCTTCCATAGAATTATCTTCAGCATAGGCCGAGTATCGAGGAGCGGTGAATGCTTGCATCCAAGCAGTTTAGTTGCAAGGCATTCTTTCAGAGTTTGATCTTGGTAGTAATTTGTCCACTATCCTCTTTTGTGACAATCAAAGTGCTATTAAGATATCCACAGATCCAATTACTAGGAAGAGGACCAAGCATGTAGATATCCACATGCACTATATCAGGGAGCTAGTGCATGACAGGACCATCATTCTGCAATATTGCCCGACTGATGAGCAGATTGCAGACATCTTCACCAAGAGCTTTTCAGAAGAAAAAAATTTCACTTACCTCTGTTCACTCTTGGGGGTGAGTTCATCAGGGTGATTTAGACTACTTTCAGTGTTAAGCTTGAGGGGGGGGGTTTCCCTCTTTTCCTCACTTAGTTTGTTTTTTATCATTGTTTCACTTTCAGCATTGTACAGGGTGACCTATGGCCTTAGTTTCCAGGGCCCTAGCATTTTTATGCATTTATGTTTTCTAACTCCTCCTGAGTATAGCTTAAGGTGGGTGTTGGAGACATTTACCACCTTACACATTCAGTTTGGTCAAATTGGCCTATTTAAACCACTATCCTAAGTATTATTGACTTAATTGACATCATAGGAGCACTAGATGACATTAGCTAGATCACACCACGCCTACCTTCAGTCAAGGAGGCTAACTTAGCCTTCTCCTACATTCGGGGAGGCTAACTGGAGCACTCCCGAGGTGATCTGAGTGTCATTAATGCCTCATATTGCTAACTGATGGTTACAATCAGTTAAATAGAATAGTGAAGGTTCCCTCCATCATTAAATTGATTATTTATTGATTATTTAATGAACTAGAGTCAACAAAGGCGCCTCCAACCACTTCTGATGTTTAGTTACACTTCAGTTAACCTCATCGGGGTTCATTGGAGTCATTGATGCACTACCACTTGATGGTTGGCTTGCTTTGACATGTGTCTGACCTCTTTCAGTTAGAATCAATCATTTATTACACTCCAACTTCAGTTAGGGCTCAGTTGAGTCAATTAGGGTTTTGATCAATGGTTAACTTGAGTGTTGACTGTGGCTTAGATTCAGTTAAGCTAGACTCACTCATTCAATTCGAATGACCTCCATGGGAATTCAAATTGCTTTGTCATTCATGCTTGCAACATGATCATTGTATTGTATTACTCATTATTTGTGTGAATATACAGAGCGGCTACTCATTTTGTAGCCCAATTACACCATTTTCATGACTTATTGTTATTAATCTTTGATGAGACTTGTGTTTAGTCCCTAGATTACTGTGACAGATTAATATTACTACAAATATTATTAGAACTATCTACTTGAAGATCTAAATGGAATTCAAATTCTAATAGGGCAGAGGCCATAAGAGCTTCCACCTTCATGTGGTTGGTCCTGTTTAGTAGAGAATATTAAATTATTCTTGAAATAGAGAGGAGATCAATGAATGGTAAGGAATTATACATTAAATATAGTTATTTATATAATTGTAGTGTTTAAATTTTACTATTGTTATTTTACTCATCCATTGGGACTTGTTACAAATAGCCTTCGGAAACATTTTCATATTTCATAGGAAAAATTGGCGTTTTGATGTGATCGATGGCCTTATATACATATTGTTGTGGTTCTCCATGTTTCCTCAGGTGATATTTTATTACCAATTATTTTACTTGAATATTATTGTAATTTACATTGTTAAATTAAAAATGTTCATCAACTGTAAAAATGTTCATTATTATTGTTGTTTTATTCATTGAGACAAACTACTCAAACTATAATTTTTTAGCTTCATTTTTTTATTTTCATAAACATGAAAATAGTTATTTGATGGGTCCTAACATGAAATTATTGCAACAGGAAAATATGTATAGTATGTTGAAAGATGTTTTGAAAGGTAAAGAAAAAAAAGACAGTGCGAAGCTCCAAAAATCAAGGTAAGTTGTACCAAAAAATTATAATTAGTATCGCCAACATAGCCTTGTTGCATGTACATTTTGCAAAAATATTGAAGGAAAATATGATTGATCTTTCCTTCCTCGCATTTTATTCTTCAATCAAAACTCAAAGAATCCAGTTGCTAAGTTCACAAGGATATAGGCCCCGATCATTTGTGATTATCTCATTTTCCTTGTCCCTTCATTAATAAACCCAATCACATAGAAACATTGACAACAAAGAATATTTTGACCTTAGACAAGATTTGAAAGATAGTAAAGGGACCTCATGCATCAACTTTACCCTTGAAAAAACCTAGAACTTGCCAAGAATGGAGGTGTGCACCACTTTATTAACCCATTACACAAGAAGAAATAGAAAAAGTATTGTATTTGATCCCATGATCTTGATTACAAATGAGGAGGAGTTTCCTTATTTATACTTGTAAATGATAGCTTAACCCTCCTTTAAGTCGACCCACCTAGTTGGATTCTGATAACTAGTTGCAACCAAAGAATTTGTCCAACATGGAAATTATCCCTAATCATATGATATTTTGTAAAACATGATCCATGCTTGGAAGGGGGTAATTGTCTTTGGGAGACATAAGGTTAATATTTATGAAGTTAATACAAATGTGAATATATTCATTCTTATTTATAACATGAACAACATTAGAAATCTAGTTTGAATACCTAATAGGGGTGATAAAGTGGGAATCCATGAGCTCTTGTAACTCTCTCTGTATCACCAGAGCTACGTTAGGGTTAGTGTGTATTTAATGATTCTATTTGAATGGTATTTCACCCTTGTTAAATGGATTTGTATGATTTATCAACTTAGTATCATAGGTATTTAAATCATCATAAGACCACACAACTACATCCTTGTACTCCCTTACCAAGGATTTCAACTTCCTTTTCTCTTATGTACACCCCTTACCAAATTTGATAACCATATTAGTCTCTACAAATCCAATATTTATCTCTAGTACTTTTTCATCCAGATCAATTTTGTAAGTACCTTTCACTTTTTTTATATTTATAAAAAAACTGCCAGCATCCATTACTATATGAGACAAAGATCCAAAACACTACCTCAACCCTATGTTGTGTGTGAGGAATAACCATGCATGATGAAAGAAATTAGTGGATGAAACCATAGAGTGTGTCATTTGGTTTTGGGCCCTCAAAATTGCATTGATGGAAAATGATTCAAATCATTCAATCTCATCCCAAACTTCATCCCTCTATGTCTTGATCCTAATTAGGCTATTTTCCGCAAAGAGGTCTATTACGTAGTTTGCTATCAGCTTAGAATCAAGAACCACTTTCAATAGTTTTATTCCCATTTTTCATCCCTACTCAAGACCTATAAATAAAGCCTCATATTCGGCCATATTGTTTGTACAATCAAATTCCAAACGAAAAGGAAAAGGAAAGTGAAAACTACTTTTGCATTTTCTCAAGATCTATACCTTTCACCTTCATAGACATAACAATAATTGATGCTACTAAGTCCAACATGCAATTTTTAAGTAACAAATCACTAACAAGCAATGAAACGTAAAAAGTGGGGGTCTATTAACTTTTTTCATGCCAAGACATACCAAGGGGTGATTCGCTGCCACAATAAGTGATTCTAATCAAACTGCCTAACCCTTAACCACCTTCCAACTATGCAAATATATATGAGTCTAAAAAACCTTTAAGGAGGTTGACCTAAATTACCTTGTGGAAAATTGAATAAAATAGTGAAAATAAAAAAACAAAACACATTAGTTGTATGTAACATTTACCTTTTATCCTCCATGATTTGACCCCACTTATTGCATTTGTTTTGCACCTCATTGCTATGCCATATGTTTGCCATAATTTTTGGTCCTTGCAAAAGTTATTTCAATATACTTTTTGACCATTATTTTGTCTAAATCTAATCCATGCTTAGTATTAGTATATGTTACAATTATTGATTTATCTGAACCGTCAGGATAATGATGCAGTATCTATATTAAAATCTCTTCCATCTTAAGGTGTTTTTTTTTCATTTCCAAAATATAATTTGTTGCATGTAATACGTAGATATATTGAAAATCCCAACTAAGTGTTGATCGTACCATCACTGATGAAGTCCTTTTGGAATGAAGGCAAGGAAGGAGATTTATGATGCAGAAAATGCCCTCATTGGTATTTTTGCTGGTATTAATTTTTGGCATACACGTAAATATGTTATTACTTATTACTTATTTCTTTACTGCTATTTATTTTCTCATCGCATGCAATTATATTCTCCTCCTGCTATTTTTTTACGCATTTGTTTGGATAGTTCCATTGCCCAATTATAACTAATTTGTGGAATTGTTTGGATGATAGGAGTAATTGTAATCTTATGTCTATAATTATATTAAATAACCTTGGTCCTTATCTGAGCTTCTCTAAGTTCTCGAGAAGGGGAATAAGAGAAGAAAATTTCATTCGATGAAATCTTAAAGAGTGGCTATGATATGGAAGAAAGAAAAATATTCTATATAATCCTATATAGATCTAAACTTCCTATAGTTATAGATGTATCCAAAAGTTCAAAATATGCAAATGGTAAAAGGTATGCTCATAGAGGTGAAGAATGCACTCTTTCAAGCTATGGTTGGAGGAATCATTAGAAAAGAGGTTTGGTCATTAGATTTTGTTTTATGTTAGCTCTAACAGAAGTTGGTATCCAGTGAACTACCCAGTGTGAGGGTGGATCCTACACAAAAATATGCTAAAGATGTAGTCTAATAGGAATATTACCCCATGAAAAATCTATGGAAGCAGTATTAGAACAATATGAGCATCTCTCCGCTGCATGCTTGGTCAACACAATTAGTGTCAAGTATGTAAGATTGTAGATACCTATTGTTGATTGGGAACCCGAGCTAGTTGAATGATTAAGGGGTTCTTCATTGAGATGTATTGCAATGCAAATTCCACATACTAATGGGAAAACATAATGTATAAATAGACTTTTGAAGGATTAGTAAAGGAATTTTTTTCATGCAAAACAATTGAACATGGAAGGGTTGTTGGATGCATCCTATATCATCTATCACATGTACCAGAGTTGGAAAATGGACAACAGACATTGGATTCCCACATAGTTATGCAAGGATACAATGGACAGAACCAGTCAACTTCAAAGTTGATGAAGGGGTGATAGGATAATTCGGATATAGATTTAATTTAGATGGCAGGTGTAGCAAAGAGGATGAATAAATGGGTGTATCATGATATGAGGGATGAAAAATTATATGTGGGTGTCTTAGTATTTCTTAATATGGGTATATAATAGTTCAATATTCCAAGTGACATGTTCAATGCTTTTCAATGATTATTTGAAGGGCCATTTAAGGTACTTAATAAGATTGAGAATGTCACTTGCAAATTGGAGCTACCATAACACAAGAGATCTCACCATTTTATTTCCTACATCAATCAATTGAAGCCTTATTAGATTGAAAAAGGTGACCCTAACATAGTTGCACCATCCATAGCCCCTATGATGATAAAAAATAGACTAAATATTGAAGTGGAAAAGACACTTGCACACAAGACTACACAATTTGGCAAAAACCCAAAATATGAGTACTTTTTGAACCGGGAGGATAGACTTGACAAGGAGAACAATTGGGGGAGAATGAATACTTATGGTAGTATGAATATAAGATCTGAGATTTATAGAAGGAGAACCTTGGAGAATAATTTTGGTGAGGGATGATGAAGGCCTCCACCTATGACAAACAGTATATACACTATAAGGCAGTCATGGAGGGTCATCAAGGAATATCACACATTCATAGTGATAGACGTAGTTTGTAAAATAGATGAATGAAGTGGTGAACCATTCATGTTTCCTTTTATATAACTTGGAAGTTCTTTGGTTGCATGATATGGATCTACAAACCTAATGTATTTTATCATTATCTAGTCGATAAACATTGTGTTTAATGGGCTTGATTTAGTGCATTCAGATGTACTCTTTAGGAATTGTTTAGACATATGCACTTGCGATGGGTATACTTGTGGGAACGCATGTGATGGATGTGCCCATGTTCTTTTGGGCACATTAAAACTAGGAATACATATCATGAATGTTGTCATGTTTCCTATGATACATTATGTTGGCTAACTATTATAATATTGCCTAAATAAAAGTATTGTTGGGAGGTTTTAATGCGCATGGTTAGACGCGCACCTATTGTTCGATAACTTGGTTAAGTAGAACTAAAGTTGCACATTTAACATATTGTAGTATGGGGTGGATTTATGGGTAGAATATAGGAAAAGAGGCTTAGCTTGGGTGGAGTTTGTAATAGTTGATCAAATTCATGTGAGATGGCATCAAAATGGATAGAAAAGTGAATCGTTTTCCTTCTACCCTCCTCCCATGCATGCCAATATCTATTACCCATTATTCCCTTCAACCTTCATGAACCTTAGTTGAAAAAACTCATCCCAATTATAGTCATTCAGCACAAATCATGCATCTCAATTCCTCATTAGCTATTGTAATTATAAATGTAACACAACAATTGTTATGGTACATAGGTTGAAAAGGAAGGTGTAATAAGAATGGAAGATACCACAAATTGTTATGGTACTGGATTTGAAAATATTTCCATTTATTTATTTTATAAATTTAAACAGGGTCACCGGCTTTTCGACAGCATGGAAGTGGCACTTGTCATTGGATACCCATCCAATTTGACGACTATGCTAAGATTTTGATGCCTCCATCACGTCGGTTATCCGATATTTATTAAGAGGTGCGTCGGATTCAAGTGTGGAGTTGGGAATTGCATATTCAACATCTATGAAGGAGTAGGCGTCAATCGTCCGATTGGTATGGAGTGCCATTTGATGTTGTATTCATCTGTTATCTGATTGAACGTGTCATCGGATATCCATCAAATCCAATGACCCTGCTAAGATTCCAACGCCTCCAGTTTGTCGCATATTCGACATCTATGAAGGAGTGGTTGTCAGTAGTCCGACGGGTATGGAGTTCCATTTGATGTTGGTTTTGCGATGAAGGGGTGTTGGAAATCTGACAAGTTAATTCTTTGTCAGAATTTACGCGAAATTCCACCAACGTTTTAAAAGAAAAAAAATTGTCGAATTGTTGACATCAATATGTCGAAAATCGGACATGTAGGCCGTCGGAATTTGTGGTCAAATTCACTTGTGATATGTACTCGATCCTCATCCTTCTACTGTCATAACTTCCTCTTAACTGTTTTGACTGAATTCATCTTTCTTTTTGGGTTGAGAGTCATGCTTCTAGATGCTTTCTACTCCTGATCCATCTGTATATAAATGGTATCACTTGTCCAATTTTCATCATCCTCTCCTTGTATATCTTAGCATTCCCTACAATTCAAATCCTGTTAGATGGTTAGAAACATTGCATAATCATTGCATCAATGTATCCAAGTATGTAGGCATATTTTAACCAATGCTTTGGCACAACACACATATGGACATTATTTGGATGCTTACGATATCCATTACAGCATACTTTAAGTATGTTAGAAACGAGATGTCATCCTACATGGGTCATGCAATGTTGTGCGGATTTATAGGTTATTTAAACAATCATGTACACAAAAAATACTACATAATACTATTTTTCATCAATAAAAGAACTATATCACATGCTCAACAACTTCCTGAATCTAGGAATGTAGATTTGCATAAAACACATTCAAAACAACCAGATCTAATATACTAGATCATGTGAAATAAAATACTTATCTTTTATTGTTTTGTTTATGGGATTCCACTTCCAGAGTCCACCGATATTCATATGCTTGCTGGAAGATCATCACAGTATGGATATTCATATCATCTCCTCAATATGGAGATCACTAGAAGAATAAATCCAAACAGTCATCATTCCTTGACTTCTTCTGAGCAATGTCTTCATCAACATCATTGGTTGAGGCTTCATGATTCCTCTTGTTTGCACTAAAACACCTGTTTCCATAGTGACCATTTGTTTTGCACCTATGGAATTGTATATGTGATACATATGTGTTCTTTTCCCTCTGATATAGAGAAGAACTTGGTCTCCTACCTTGGTTCTTATGGTTGTGAAACTTCCTTCCTTTTCCCTTAACTAGGCTTGGCATGAGTTTTAAAGGCTTGATTATCCTCACCTTGAGGACCATGGAATATTTTCCCTATTGTTATCCTTGTCTCTTCTTGAGTAAAATCTACCCATAACCTATCAAATTTAGGAAGCTTGGTTCAACCACTTATGGTTTGGATGAAACACTCCCAAGATGGTGGAAGACCATTTAGAGTTGTCGTGACAATCCTTATCTTCAATGTGTTCTCTACTGGTCCTTATCTTGCCTTGAAGGTCAGTGATCCTCATGAAATATGAGGCGATTGATTTGGACTTTAGTATCTTCACATTTGATAGTTGGTTCCTCAATGTGAGAGTCACATTGATGCTACTATGTTCAAATAAATTCTTCAGGGTCTTGAACATCTCTCTAGTTGTCTTCTTTTCTGAGACTTGCAGAACCAAGTGATCCTTGACTCAATCCACCAGAGTCCTTATTTCTTTAGCATCACTCTTCCTCCATTGGTACTTTTCTTCTTCGGCTTCAGGTTCTGGAACCTTCTCATTGAAAAAATTCGAGAGATCATTTTCTTACAAGATGAGAATAATTCTAGACTTCCAAGAGATGAAGTTTGTATCCCCATTAAGATGATATTCAACCTTCATTCAAATCATCTTGTCTACAGATCTAAACCAGAAACCCTAGCAGGAGTTAGGTGAAAAATGAGCTTTTGAATTTAGAGAAACTAACCTCACAGGTAGATGCTCCCTATAAAAGGTAGATGTGCCCTATCCATAAGTCAACCTTTGAGAAGGGTTGGTGAACTCCTTCTCCAGTTAATATTTTCCCTGTGTACATATTTAATAAAGGGATGATTGATCATTCCTATATGTGTCAATTGTATAGAATTCAAACTTTGAAGAAGTATCCTTCCTCTAGTTAAACTTCTCTCAGGGAACATATTTAAGAAACATCCATTCAAACCTTATTCTAGGTTGTCCTTGGACCTTTCTCCACATTTAAGAAAGATCAGATGATAATTATTCAATACGATTCTTGTTTTGATATCCAAATTAAAATAGGGTGGGTCGATCCTTCCTCTATATGATGTTAGTCAAGAATTAAACCTTTGAGGAAGGATCAATCAATCCTTCCTCTAGTTAATATTGTCTCCAGGTAAATTTTTAAGAAATCCTTCAATTGAACCTTCCTCTAGTTAATATTTCACCAGGTAAATAATTAAGAAAGGGTCTTCCCATTCTTCCTCTATATGAAGTTTGTCCATAAATCAACCTTTAAAGTAAATTTATCCAATCCGTGTTATAGTTCATATTTTCCCATGTACAAAATTAAGAAAGGGTTAGCCAATCTTTCTACTATATGATGTTTGTCTAGTAGTCAAAATTCAAGTAAGGTTTAGTAGATCGTTCCTCTAGTTAATATTTTCCCTATATACAAATTTAAGAAATAATCAATCGATTATTTCTCTATATGACCATTATCCAAAATTTAACATTTTAGGAAGGGTTGAATGACCCTTTCTCTCACTAATCATTTCATATGTACATATTTAAGAAAGGGCCCGTCGATCCTTCTTTTATGTGACGTTCGTCAAAAACTAAACCTTTGAGAATAGTCAATGGATGCCTTCTCTAGTTAATACTTTCACCATGTACAATTTTAAGAAAGGGACGGTCAATCCTTCCTCTATGTGGCGTTTGTCTAGGACAAAACCTTTTAGGAAGGATCCTTCCTCTAGTTAAACGTATCCCTAGTACAAATTTAAGAATGGGTCGGTAGATCCTTCTTCCAAATGGTCCTTCATCCTTTGTTCACATTTAAGAATGAATGGTTCAATATGATTCTTGTTCCTATATCCAAATTTAAAAAAGTGTCAATTAATCCTTCTTCTCAAAGATGCTTGTCCTGACATCCTCATTTGAGAAAGGTTCATTCAATATTTCCTCTTCCCAATGCTTGATATGAAGACCACAATTGAGGAAGGAATTGCATATAATTCCCATATAAAATTAATGAGAATAGGTACATATTTTAAGAAGGATCAGTTGATCTTTCCTCTCGATGGTTATTTCCCCAAATGCAATATTAGGTAAAGGATGAATGACCATTTCTCTAGAGGATGCTTGGCCAGAAGTGCACATTTGAGTAAGGTTCAACTGATCCTTCCTCTATATGATCATTGACCTCATGGAAATTTGAGGAATGGTTGGACAATCACTCCTCATGATAATGCTTGATATCACAATAATATCATGCTATGGTGATGACATAATAGTGACATCAGCATGCATCAAAATATTGGGCACGGTGTAGTAGTCATTTTCCTTTATCATTATATTGAACTGGAATGATAGGGTTACTTCGTATAAGGTGAGTTAATATAACCCTAAAACACAAATGGAGATGGTTTGTTTCTTGAAACCTTCCCTTCAAAAGATACCGTGTAAACCCCACCTCAACATACGATGGCATCCCTTCAATACTTCTATATTTGACTAGCTCAAATACCTCAATGATAAATGAGGAATTTATCTTCCTTGTATAACCTTATGGTCAAACCCTAAGCATTCTTACTCACTTATGGATAGCCACCATGTTAAACCTGTTAGTATATACTTTTGTATCTAACCCAATGGATTCTAAGCACGGTCATGAGTGAAATACATCCATTGCTAGTTTAAGCCACCTGGGCATCAAATTAATATAACAGGAGGATGAAATCCATTGGGAATGGAACAAAGCATCCTCTCGATAGGTGAATGCTACATCTACCTATATAGCTATATCATATCCATATGTTACTACTACATTTGAGTGGCGATATCACAGAATTTGGAAATGGAATTTTCCTTACAAATTAAAATGTTTTGCTTAGTTATGCTAATTAGGAAATAAAATCTTGAGTTGGGATAACCTTACCAAAAGAGGCGGAATTGGTCTAGGTATCTTTTTTTTATGTTTTTCAGATTCATAATTTATTTATCATATCTTTGTCGACTATATTTTCTCATAGAGATTATGGTAGGAAGTAAAGCCATGTTTACTACTAAATCTGAATTGAGAAAATGGTTCATTTGGTGATAGATTAGAAATGTGGAAAAATATTGTTCTAAGGCACAAAGGACTTCCTATCTACATCTGTTGGGGGGGACCAAAAATTATAATATTATTGAGGATCTCTCTCCCACTGTTTCATGAATCAGTTCTAAAATTATGGGAGTTTGCAAGGAACATTTCAAAGAAGAAGAAGTTTCCTACGAATATAAAAGATCCATTAAATGTTGGGAACTATAATGTTAGTTATTTTAATGGTGCATTCCAACAAGGTCATGTGGTAGTGGATGTCCTTACAGTTGAATAGTAGGAATTATTTCCTGATGTGGATGGGTGTCAGATTGGGTTCTAACACTAGAGAAAAGTGATTGGAATTGTGGAATCTCCTCTATTTTTGTTTTATAAGTGCTAGGATTATTAATTCTCCCTTGTTCAATTTGCTCATATGTCTAAATCGGGATTCATGTCTAAATAGGGAGTCCATCCAGTCTATTTTTAGTCACTAGCACCATTGGGTCCACTTGGCCTAATTGGGGCACATGTTCCAGTTACTAAAGTGTGGGGAACACTAATTGAGGCCTACTGACACTGATTTCACTTGCATGCATCTGTTTGGGAGCCTCCTAGATTAATTCCTACAATTTATGAGCCACTGGGAGTGCCAACACCAACCTTCAACAGTTGAGTTCAGTTAGTGACTAGTCAAGCTGAGTTAGGATTCAATTACATTCAGTTCTAGTCCTCTACATTAAGTTAGCGGTAGGTTTGCATGGATACATCCAGGAGAGGTGCATTTCTCACCTACCATAGTTAGTTAGCCTCAATAAACACTGAAGTAGACACTTGAGTTGTGTTTTAGAACTCCGGTAATGGTTTAGACAAGGTCAGTTAACTATTGAGTCCTCCCACATTGATTTAGACAAGGTCTTAGTTACCTACAGTCAAGTAGAGTCTAATCAATTTGAATTTCCTCATGTGGATTCGACTTGCATGTGGCTATTTAAGCCATTGTACTTCATTGTAATTACTATCTAATTACTCTTTGATTAATGAAAAGCATTCACAACTGCAAGCCATTTTTGCACTGTTTCATTCTTCAATAACTGAGTAAATTGTGTGATCTATCTTGTGAGTTGTATATTTGTCCATAGATCTATGTGCTCAATTTAATATGGTATCAGAGCCTCTACATACAAGGCACTTCTCCTCCTCGGATCTCCTACTGGATCATTTTTTAGCAAAATTGCTCCTTCCAGCTCTGCACCAGAAGCAGAAAGTTTACCACTTAATACCCTAAGTTAAGGAATTGTTGATCAAGCTTGATCAACTATGCTGGGTGTGATGAAAACCTGAAATGTGCAGGATGTCAACCTTATGGTGACCCTTTTGTGTTTTTTCAAGTACAACTTCGAATGGCTTCATCAATTCTGGATTCATCAGTTCCTCTTCTCACCCTATCCACAAACTATTCAGAATGGAAGATGAAGATGATTGCATCTCTGAAGAGACAAGATATCTATGAGGTGTCTATTGGAATTGGTGAAGAGTCCTTAGAGAGAAAGTTTGACTAGCTAAATGAATGTGATGCATCTTATGGAACAATGTATATGGCCATTTCTCCTAGCATGCGCTACCTCAAAAGATCTATTAAAAACCCAAAGGATCTCTGGAAAATATTGGACAGAGCCTTTGGAATGATTGATGAGGATCATAATAGAAATTTGGAGAGAACATCTAGCACCATAAGCATCCCTGATCCAGAAATCTTGGCATCCACTCTCTCTGATGAAGTTGTTCAAGATGAAGAATAAGCAGAAGCTTCTACACAGTCAATTTGAATTGAAGATAGTCTCCTTGCAGTGACTCCTTGTCCTGATGCTCCGGAAGTTTATGATATTTCTTATATCTCATCTCCTCACATGGCTGAAAAATAATAATACATTTGAATATCTGATATTGAATAAAAATACTGCTGCACTTTCATGCAAACATTCACCAGTGATTTTCCTTTGAATTCTGTGCAAAATTTGCCAGTAATGGCTTCCGAAAGTGAAGAGAAATTTGATTTTTATCCCTCTAATATTGCTGCTGGTGTGAAAATATGTAATATATTGGATATTTTGGAATAAATATCAAATTACCAGATTGATCCATTCGCTCCCCATGATCTAGATCTTCTAGTAAATTCCTGCAGGATTGCATGCACCAAAATTCAGAATTTAGAAGAAGAAGAAAGTTGTGCATCCATCGTCTCGGTTGACCATTTATTTGAATATGATATTAAAATTATTGGATATGATATTATATTATTTAGATATGATCTGATATTTCTTGGTTTAATATTTCAAATTCATAATCTTTCAGTACTGCTTGTATCTGTTCTCATCAACGGTGTGAAGAAACAAGTACCGTGAGTCTCCTATAAAACTGTTGTTGGGGAGTTGATTTCATTTCATAGTTTTGGATATGTTGTGAACCTATTTAGATATGATTTAATTTATGATATCATATTATTCGGTTCATATTTTAAAATCCAATAGCTTTCAGTCATGCTTGTAGCTGCTCTCACCAATTTCGGTGTGAAAAATCAAGTACCACAATTCTTCCCTAAAATTGTTGTTGGGGATTTGGTGTTAGTTTCCTCTTATGAGGTTGCTGATATTTTATTTTTTGATTCATTATCTATTTCAGAAGCTATATCATACTATGTAGCTCGATAATTCACTCTCAACAGTCCCAGGGCTTCTCTATCTTTGGTCACATGCTCAACTCCTCACAGAACTAGTAAAGAGGAATATTTTCTGCATCTGCCTAGACACTTGCTCCTAACACTTGGGGCTGTTTTTACCACTCATGGTTTGCTGTTCATGGAAGTAAAATATCAGTTTCTTGAGTGTTTCTCACCTATTCTAAATACTCAAGAACCTTTTCTCACTTATCATTTGACTTCAGTTGCTCTACATGGGTCCATTCTTCATCTGGCAGCTGTCTATATTTCTGATTTAGTTGAGCATATCATTCTTCTTCCAAAGAGGAAGATTCCTCCAAACATAATTATGGAAATTTTCACATGCCAGGCCCCATGACACCTGTGCACAGAAGAACCAGATTGATCATGATTCTACCTGCTTAATAGAGGGGAGGGATTTTTTCCCATGTGGTTTTTTCCCCAACTCCTTGTATTGAGCAGTTACTTTACTTTACTTGATGTAATGGGTGACCTATGGTCTTAGTTACTAGGGTGACCTATGGTCTTAGTTACCAGGGCCCACAGATTGTCCAAGTTAGCTTTCAGGGGGGGTGTTAGGATTATTAATCCTCCCTTGTCCAATTTGGTCATATGTCTAAATCGGGAGTCTATCCAGTCTATTTTTAGTCACTAGCACCATTGGGTCCACTTGGCCTAATTGGGGCACATGTTCCAGTTACTAAAGTGTGGGGAACACTAATTGAGGCCTACTGCCACTGATTTCACTTGCATGCATCAGTTTGGAAGCCTCCTAGATCAATTCCTACAATTTAAGAGCCACTAGGAGTGCTGACACCAACCTTCAGCAGTTGAGTTCAATTACTAGTCAAGCTGAGTTAGGAGTCAGTTACATTCATTTCTAGTCCTCTACATTCAATTAGCGCTAGTTTTGCATGGTTACATGCAGGAGAGGTGCATTTCTCACCTACCATAGTCAGTTAGCCTCATTCAACACTGAAGTAGACACTTGAGTTGTTTTTTAGAACTCCGTTGAACTCCAGTAATGGTTTAGACAAGGTCAGTTAACTATTGAGTCCTCCGATAGTGATTTAGACAAGGTATTAGTTACCTACAGTCAAGTAGAGTCTAATCAATTCGAATTTCCTCATGTGGATTTGAATTGCATGTGGTTATTTAAGCCATTGTACTTCATTGTAATTACTATTTGATTAATGAAAAGCATTCACAGCTGCAAGCCATTTTTGCACTATTTCATTCTTCAATAACTGAGTAAATTGTGTGATCTATCTTGTGAGTTATGTATTTGTCCACATATCTATGTGCTCAATTTAATAATAAGGAATGATATGTCTCTATAGGTTTTAGGAGATTCAAAGATCATAATTGAGTGGGAAAAGAGAAGGAATAAACTACATATTCTATTCTTATCCACTTGTACAACATGATTAGATATCTTCACTCATATTTCAATGATATTTCACTTAAACATATTTATCAACGAGAAAAAAAATTGGCAAACAAATTATCCAAGAAGGATATTGAGGCCCCTAAGGGATTTCTATTGTTTAAGAAGCTTTGTACAACACCTTAGTGGATAATGGCTCCACTAAGGCATACTAAGAAGTTTTTTGATATATGCTACACTTGTTTATGATAGGTTTATCTATAGCTGGTAACTTATGTTTTGGTTAAATGACTGTATAGTGAATATCCTTGATGAATTGTCTACAATTATGTTATTTTTTATAGACAACATAGTATTGTTTGGGTTAGATTGTTGAATTTTTTTGAACTTTGATATTTAATATTTATTTGCGGAATTATTGAGTACTTGCAATCAATGAATCAATCATACACATAATCATTCACACATAACACAGTATGTACCCTAGCTAAAACCCTCAAAACATTGACGGAGAAAAACCCCAACAAATCTACTTAGCATAATGATAGATAGCAGAGAATGTATTTTACAATTGCAGATTACATTCATCACCCCCGATGTAAGATAAGGGAATTCAAATGCCCCAAGTGTAACCACTGAGAAATAAAGAGGAGAGAATGGTCAAATAATCCATTTGTATGCCCTGCACACATATTAACTTGCAACTTTTGGTCGAATAACTACATGGGATAAAGTGATATCATGCAGAAGATAGTGAATTCCTCCATGGGAATTAGCTCTACACCTCAATATCATCAATCCTACACAAGAATTGTGCAATACCTTTTCATTATTGACATATATATTTTATCTTCTGACTTCATGATAAACCCACCTTCCAACTGGATTCTAGACCACTTAGTTAGGATGCTAACTCAAGTGTTGTCATGCAAGTGTCGTCTTTTAGTTTAACGTCATTGTCACAACTTAAGTATCGTCTTTTAGTTTAAGTGTCGTCATGCAAAACACTTTTAGTTAACCGGGTCTTCTTTATTAACACTTAGTTAATTCTCTTAACTGTCTTCTTTATTGCATCACTGAACTGATCAATTCAATTTCTCTTTAATTAGCTAAAGTATTCCTTGTTAATATCACTTAGAGTTTAACAATTCAAGTTCTCATTAATTAACTAAATTATTTATCATGAGCAATTTTAATTCTCTATATTATCAATGCATCTTATATTTACCTCTTAAGTTATCTTCGTGGTCCATATGTTCCATATTTAATTTATCTATCATATCAATTATACTAAGGATATTTGTCCAGTTATGTGATGGTATTGTTTTACTATCATTCAAAGTGCCCATATGCTAAATTAATTCACTCTACAAATGGCCAGTCTATAGAGGATACTTAATAGCTCATCCATATTGAGTGGCCATGCTTTGACATGCAAAGCATTACCTCTACACCACATGAGGTCCACCTCAACACATGAGGATCCAACTTGAAACTCAGGTCCTTCGTCTTGTCCAACAAGACTGTACAACATCATCACTTTGACATATCAAAGTACATTCCTCAACACATGAGGCTTATCCTTTACACATAAGGATTCTTAGTCATCCTTAAGTCCAACTCAATAATATACTCCAAGTTTTCTATGTCCAACTCACGCTCCTTAAGGAACTACCTCAACACATGAGGCCCAATCTTGGTGCACAAGATTGGCTTGGAGAATTACTCATGATGTTGTAACTTTAACACTCCCTCTTAGCAAGTGAGGCATTCTCTTCCATGCTAATATTGTCTCATAAGTACCTATACTTCATCAAGGATAGAGGCTTAGTCAACATATTTTCAATTTTCTCATCAGTAGCAATGTATTTAAGTCTTACGGCACCTCTCTAGACCATGTCTCTGATGAAGTGGTAATTCATCTAAATGTGTTTCAAATTTTAATGAAACACAGGGTTTTCTAAGAGCTTAATGCAACTCTGATTGTCAAAGTGAATAACAATAGTCTCAATATTTTCACCAAATAACCCAGCATGTAGCTTCCTAAGAAACACAGCTTCTCAACCAGTGGTACTAGTTGCAATATCCAATGCTTATGTGGTACTATGGGTTATGGATATTTGCATCCTGCTATACCAAGAGGTCATATTTGTACCCAAGATTTTAAAAAAAAACATCGATGTACTATTTTATTCCAAAATTATATTTCTATCACCCCAATCAAAGTCATCATAACTGAGTAACATCACTCCTCCACTGGAGGCATATCCGAGTCCATAATTAATAGTACCTTGAATGTGTCTAAGCACATGCTTAGAAACAAACCCAATGTTTATGTCTAGGATCAGACATGAACTGACTATAGATACTCATAGCATAACATATGTCAATTCTAGAATGTATCAATGAACCAATGAACCATTGAGTTGTCTATACATAGTAGGATCCACTAGATCCAAGCAGAATCTTACTCATGTAGTTTCCTCATATTAGAAACCATTGGTGTAGTCATGGATTTTCAATCCATCATACCAAACCTGCACAACACATCAATTGTGTACTTTCCATGTGAAAGGAAAATCTCATCTTTACTTTTCCAAACTTAAAGAGCAAGAAAGTAGTGCATAATACCAATTCTTTCATCTCAAACTCGACAGAGAGATCCCTCTTGCACTAAACTATCTAATGTTCCTCCCTAGTAAGGAACAGATCATCAACATAGAAAACCAATATCGGAGATTGGTTCTTCACAAATTTGAAGTACATGTTTGGGTCAGCTTCACTCTTGGAGAAGCACAAGCTCTTAATATAGTTTTCCATCCTCGCATACCAACCCCTCGGGGATTGCTTAATTCCATATAAACATTTCTTTAGTTTATATACATGGGACTCTTTCCCATGAACTATAAACCCCCCGGGTTGTTGCATGTATACCTATCCCCCAACCTCACCATTGAGGAAGGCAGTCTTTACATCCATATGGTGAAGCTTCCATCCTAGAACTGAAGCAAGTGAAATCATAGCTTGAATATTGGTGTACCTAGCCACAAGATCGAATGTATCATCGTAGTCTATCCCATCATTCTGTGAGAAACCACAGGATACAAATCTAGCATTATACTTTTCAATACTTCAATCAACTACATGTTTGATTTTATAAGGCCATTTTGAAGTTACTATGGACTTCACTTCAAGTTTAGGAACCACTTACAAAACATCATTCTTCATAATAGATTTGTATTCTTCTACCATGGAATCTTACCATACATGCTACTTAGTAGGTTATTCATAGGTGGAAGGTTTAGAATCACTAATGTGAATCATCTATGAAACATATCCTAAATAAATTTTGGGTCTCCTTCACCCTCTAGATGTTGTTATACCAAAATACTGTCACCATCATTTGATAAGACCTTTGACATACCTACTTGCCCTAAATCCTAGCTTATGGAGTGAAGACTAAATGGTTTCTTATCAGTCTGTCATACAAATTCCCAGCACCGCTCATGTCCCTTTTTCTAGGAGCGGTACCCCTGCTCGCACCTCTTTTCATCGGTTGTCCACAAGCGGTGCCATCGCCTATCACCCTAGCTCCATAGGCGGTTATTACCAGAACCGCTCTGTCATAGAAGGAGAAGCACGGTACCCTGGGTAAAAAGGGAAAAAGAGAAGCTTCTCGAGGCTTCTAGATGATAAGCCTCGAGATATCCCTTATCCCTATTGTTGTGGGTTCGTTGATCTCAAGATCTCTCATCCTAGGATATTAGAGGCCACCTCACCCACTAATTTCTCAACCATTTCTATCCATTAAATCCCTATAAATATGAGCTCATAGCCATGGTTGAGGGGGGAACATTGAAGGTATTGTTATGTTGTTGGACTGATTCTTGGCCCAAGATCATTTGGAGAGAGCATAGAGAGCTAGAGTCGAATCTTTTGGGGATGAAGAGCTGGTTTCATGGAGATGCATGTCAACACTAAGGCTTGGTTGTAAAATTATTCATATTTCTAATGCAAGTTGATTTTTTGTCCCATATATATTGTTGATGTTTGATTTCAGATATATATTGCTATATTCCTTAGTCACTAGCATAGATTAGTAGATCATATTCTGGTTGCTTTGATTTGTTTCATGTTGAACTCTTTTGCAGGTACACAGGTGAACTATCAAAGCCTTGTATTCCAGATATCTACAGCATCTAGGGAGAGTTATAAACCTCTGTGATCTATTTGTTTTGGATCTGAACCATTCAGACCAGCGGAACACCTTGTTGTACGTAGGAGGTGAAATATTCCGATCAAAAAATCTAGCGACTCCGCTGGGGAGTAGTTGTATTCAGTTGTTATGATCATCCTCAGTCTACAACTCTTCTCTGAATCCAGGCTCTATTTTCTTCAACTCTTTATAGTCATATCTACTTTTTGATTTGTATTATTTGGGTTTGAAATTTCCAGACTTGTTCAGATCTGAGTCATTTCGGTTTTTTATGCTCTATTATCATATTCAATTCAACCGTATTTACCTTGATCTAGTCTTTTTTGATCTGATCCATCATTATCTTTCTTGTTTTGGCCATCTACAAGGAACCGCGGCAATGCTTTGTACGAGGAGCAGTGCCACCGCCTGAACACAGTGGACAGTAAGTGGTGCCACCGCTTGTATCTGGTTAGGGAGGAGCGGTGCTGCTTTGGAAATGCTCTTACAACACCTACAAAGCGCGGTACCAGGTAGGCATTAGTCCAAAACTCTTTTTCCTCTTTTTTCTTTGTAAAAAATTGGAATTTTCATTGCTTTCAGTTCTGTTATCAGGCTTGTGTTATTGGATCTGATGTGTGTGGCTTGCTGCTTTGATGGTTTAAGATTGATTTTGAGTGGAATTTCAAAAAATTGTTTAGTCATTTTGATTGTTCATCCGCTTCTTGTTTGTTGGTTGTGTTTAAAGAAGGATTTCTTGTTTTCTGAAAGTTAGGGTTCTCATTGAACTCTCTTTTCGTTGCGTATACTGAAATAAGAACACTAGATTAGCTTCTAGATTTCATTTCTTGCTTGCATAGTAAACTTCTTTTTCTTCCCTTCAAAAAAGAAAAGTTTTGCTTGAGATTAGGACATCAAATTTGAGCATTGGATTTGGGTTTTCTGATTGGATTCATAAGCTTTTAGGACCTTTACGATCTTTTGTCTCTCATGCATATAAGACTATCTCAACCAAAATAAAAAAAATAAAAATGGTAGTTTTAAGTTAGATTTGCTTATGTTTTTAAGAAATTTGAAAAGTTAGAGTGCATTGGCATATAGGTGTTCTTGGTGTTGTTCTTTAAGGAAAAGAGATTCTCACCCTTCCCATTTTCTTTCGGAAAGAATAATTTGGTTTCTAGAAGTATTTGCTTGTCTTTGATTTGATGTTCATGACTGTTGATTGGAATGATTTTTGGTTTTGAAACAAAAATAAAAACACTCTCTTCCCTCCCATAAGTAGGCATATTGAACGGTAAAGTGAATATTTTCACAAGCATATTGCATGGTTTTACTTTTCTGTCAGAACATCATGCATTCACCTAACCATACAAGTTAAAATTAACGGTAGTCGTAGGTTAAAATTGACGTAGTAACTTGAGTTATAGGTTAGAGATGTGTTCGGGCGTCGTAAAACGAAGGAGCTGTCGTTATTTGTCAGCATTACATTATGGGACTCGCGCGGTTCTTCCACGTACCGTCGGTATATCGAATGGCCTTTCACATACCCTTGAGGTATATAGAAAGGTACTTCACATACTTGATTGTATATTGGAAGGCCCCTTGTGTACAGTTATGCATTAGACAGCACTACTACTTATTCGAGCTCCCATGTACCTTGAGTATATCGGGAGACCCCATTAGGGTACCTTATCTATCTAAGAGAAGCCCTTTGGTCGTCTTGTTTGGAGCCATACATCGAAAACAGCATTCGGGGAGATTACTACGCACGTACCCTCGAGGTATATCGCGAGTGGCATCGGCTTAACAATCCTAGTGAGAAACCTGACTTTTGAAGTCCTCCTGTCATTTCAAGTCTTCTTGTTTTAACCTATAGTTTGAGTAGGGAAGTATTTTGGTGTGTTTTTTCTAGATTTTCAAACCCTAGGTTAGATAGGAACTATACACACTGGCTGAGTTAAGACAGTCCAGGAGAGTACAGGGCTTGCCACCCGATTTTACTTCTGTTTCAGAACAAAATCCAATGGAAGCTATTGAACAAGGAGCTACTACCACCTCCCAAGTGGTAGATAATGTGGTGGTGGAAAGTGGAGTACCATATTCTTCACACTCACCCCCCTTGGTCCAACAGCCTTCCCGGGAAGATTCATCACTCCATCCTCCCGTGGAAGGTCATGTTGATGATACTTGTCTGGACTTTGGTCCTAATGCTCCCTTTTTGGAGACACTTGTTGGACAGGCCATTGCCTCATTTGGCACCCGTTTAACTTCTCCTGAGAGTGAAGAAGAACGCAGGCAATACCGTCCTGCTATCCTCCGTGCATAGGCGGTAGAAAAGCAGATTGACAACCTATTAGGCTCTTCACCAGTTCGTTCCACATTCCTTCCTGTGGGATATCGTTCACTAGCCGATTCTCTGAGACCCATTGAACCAATTATGGATCATCCATTAACAACCCACAGCCCAGGTCAAATTTCCACCCCTCTCACCTCTTATGTTATGTTTGTTCTGAATCCTCCCATATCTTTTGCATCTAGGGCCCAAACTTCAATTCTTGTTTCTTCAATACCTTTGAATGCCGGGGGGCAACCCCTAGAATGACCTACGTTATTCGAGACCGGAGTTGTACCTAGCCAAGAGCAGACCTCTAACATAGAAACATCTACAGTTTTTGTCCCTCCCACCCACACTAATGTGGTAAATCCCCCATCTAGTTCAAGTCAGCCCTTGGGGGCACAACCTATTGCCATTAAGTCTTCTAGTGGTTATGGTTATCAAATACCTGTAGGTCATCATCCATCTAATCCTACTGGAATTCCATTCCCTGGCAACACTTTTACGCCATGGTGGAAACCCAACTGGTCTTACATGCTAGCCATGGGAGGGATACCTATACATACTGTGAGAGGTGCAGGAGGACCGCCTTATGGAGGTACGGGAGGACCACCTTATAGAGGTCCTCCGCCTGGGGGACCTAATGGTCCCGGAGGATCTGGTGGTCCTCCTCATGGTCTTGGAGGTCCTAGTGGTCATGGGGGACCTAGTGGCTTTCCTCTTTATGGATCAAGAGGGTCAAGTGGACCTCCACCTAGTGGTTTTGGTAGCTCTGGAGGTTTCCCACCTCCTAGAGGTTTCGGAGGGTCTGGTGGTCTGCCTCCTAGTGGTCCTGGTGGTCCTGGTGGTCCCAATGGTCCCGGTGGTCCTGTCGGTCTAGGTGGCTCTGGAAGTCGTCCTCCTGGAGGCCCTGGTGGTCCTAGCGGTCCTAATTCTGGAAATCAACCCCCCATGGGTGGATGTTTTGGTAGTTCTTCCTCACAGCAACCTGTTTATCAGTCCACCTATGGCCCTACTGGTAATTACATGCCATATCAATATTACCAGTATGTACATCCCAATAGACAGTTACCTTTCCTGGAAACTTTGGACTTGCCTAATTTGTCCAAGTTGATTAATGGTCCCATTCGACACAATCCCTCGTGGCCTCCCATTCCGGTAAAGTTACCATCGGATATTCCAAAATTCGATGGGAAGCAGTGTGAAGATCCGCAGAACCATGTTATGACTTTTCATTTGTGGTGTTCCTCAAACTCCCTCATGGATGATTCCGTTCGGTTACGACTCTTTCAGCAAACTTTGACCAGTACGGCCGCGAAGTGGTATATTGAACTCCCACAACATTCATTTGTGGATTTTAGCTCGTTGGAAACCGTATTTCTTATGCACTTTCAGCTCCCTTTTCATTATGAAACGGGCACTGATCTTTTAACTTATCTGCGATAGAACACCTCCACCCACATTTCTGACCATATTCATGAGTGGATAAGGCAGAGAAGGCTTATTATGGCCCCTATTCTGGATCAGTTGTTAGCTGATTGGTTCACTAAGTCCTTGTTTCCTCCTATTTCCTGAGATGTGGCCATGGGCGGTTCCATTACCAAAGAGCAGGCTATTAGTCTGGCTCAGTACCTAGACCTGGTTTATTCCCAGACTGGGACTCTTTATGGCCTGATTCCTCAAGCTCCTCTCCCCAGCACTGACCCTAACAAGCCATCAGTAGAAGTACCTGTTGATGGGATTGTTGGTTCAATCCAATCCCCATCCACAGCAAAACCTTCCAAGCAAACCCAACCTGCTACTCCTTCGACTCCCAAGGTTTCTACCGAGGTCAATTCTCTTCAAAGTACTCAAACCTCAGGTAATAAAAAGAAAGGTAAAAATCGAAATAAAAAACTTGGAAACCAGTAGGAGACCCCACAATCAACCCATAATGACAACAACACAGGGAAAAGGAAGGCTAAATACCCTTGTCTATTATGTGGTGGTGACCACTTCTCAAGGGAGTGTCCCTGTCGGGAAGAGATCTCCCAGTTTTTGAATTCTAACCCCGCACCAACAGTACTTACGGATCCTTTTCCCTCTCAACAACAGCTAGTAGACCACATGTCAAACTAGGGTAACTCTAGTTCATCGAAGGAAATTCGTATGATGTCCTCAGATACCATCCATCTGCAAACTCGAAGCTAGAATTATGATAAACCTGCATATAAGCAAGAAGATAAATCTTCTTCAGGGAAAGCTCCCTCCACTAGTTCTCTGGAATCCTCATCTACTATCCCCTTGTCCATCGAGAATCCTACTCTCGACATGATTTTGCACCCACCCAAGAGTACTCTTCGGAAGGTTGTCTTTAATCCCAATTCCCAAGCTGCTCAATTCTATAATGTGGTTGAAGATCTCACTCAGGCACCTTGTGCAATGTCTACCCTAGAAGTACTCCAAAGTTTCCCTTCACAGCGCAAGAACTTGTTGACTGCATTAGGAGTTGTAGACCTGGATAACACTAACTTGATCCACTTTAATGTTGAGAACTACAAACCTAGATTACGACATAAACTTGCTTTTTAGATCATTACGAAAGTAGTGGGAAATAAAGTCTTTCAAATGGTACTAGATGAAGGAGCTTCAACCTCGGTGTTATCTCTGACTTGTTGGAAAGCTCTTGGCTCTCCCGAGCTTGTTACATCACCTACGACCCTTAAATCCTTTGATGGATGGGATTTCCAACCCCATGGCCTCATATCAGCCCTCGCGATCGAGCTGGGGGAAAAAACCATTTCCATCCAAGTAGAAGTGGTAGATGCCCCTTTAGATTATAACCTCCTTTTAGGAAGTAATTGGTTCTATGCCATGAATGATGTTGCTTCAACAGTATTTCGAACGGTCCAATTCCCACATCTTGGGAGAATTGTTACCATTGACCAGCTTGATTTCTGTATGCTGAATGTTACTACCTCCATGGCTAATAACATCCCCATGTTAGGTCAGTCCCCTCCTCCTCACCAGTCGATTGAGGTATTTATGTTGAAGGATTCATCCCTTATGGGGATTTTTCCCTCTACTCCTCCTAGCATGGATACCACGACAGTACATATGATCGCCTCAGTTGATATTGAGCCCTAGGGCACAAATGTTGTTGAGTCCACCTCGTTGATCCCACACGAAGCTATGTATGACACCATTCAAACTTGCTCCGATGATCACATTGATGACATTCATTTAGTGGCTTCAGATCCTTACCATTTACCATACTGGTTAGAACCTTCTCTTCTGGTTCTAGACTATCTCTTTGAGACTTTTCCTTCCGACGAGTCCATTATAGAGATCATGAATATGGATGAGTTTATTTGGGAGGATCACCATCATAGATCCATGTTCCTCCCCAATACCAGTTCGGGCAGCCATGATTTTGCATCCTTGTTTCCTACTGATATTGTCAAAGTTCTGCAAAGTCCTATATTGTTGCAAGATACAGATTCTGAAGGAAAGCTTTGCAACATTACTCAGATGAACCCAATTGACATATCATCCAAGCCTAACGTTATTGAGCATGTTCATGTTGGGCAGAACTGCTCTACGGATGAATCTGAAGCATATAAGGCACTTTTTAAGGAATTACGTGATATTTTTGCCTGGTCCTATGAAGAGATGCTGGGGATCGACCCTTCCATTGTGGTCCACAAGATTAAAACTTATCCCACGGCTAAACCTGTCAAGAAGAAACTTAGGCAAGTCCATCCTAGGAAGGTCGCAGCTACTAAAGCTGAGATTGAGAAACTTCTGAAATCTGGTTTTATTTATCCTGTACCTCTGACGAAATGGGTATCGAACATTGTACCTGTCAATAAAAAGTAGGGCACCATTAGAGTCTGCATCGACTTTAGGGATTTAAATAAATCTTGTCCCAAAGACAACTTTCCTACCCCGTGCATCGATCAGATTATCGACAACTGTGTTGGAAGTGTCATCTTTGCATTCATGGATGGCTTCTCTGGCTACAATCAGATTGAGATATTGCCCACCGATCAGCATAAGACGTCATTCATTTTCCCATGGGGAACCTTTGCGTCTAAGAAGTTACCTTTCGGCTTGAAAAATGTTGGAGCCACGTTCCAACATGCGATGTCCTATGCGTTTCACAACATTAAACATATTGTTGAACCGTACCTTGACGACCTCCCTGCTCATTCACAGTGACGGGAGGACCATCCTGGTCATCTTAGAGACATATTCCTGAGATGCCGTCATTATAATATACGGCTCAATCTGCATAAATGTGTTTTTTAAGTTGAGACGGGATGTCTGATTGGCTTTGTGGTATCCAAAGATGGCATCCAGATTGATCCTTTGAAGATTGCCGATATCATTAATCTACTAGCCCCAACCAACATCCTTGAACTCCAAAGTTTGCAGGGGAAGGAAAAATTTCTCCGTCGTTTCGTGTGCAATTTCGCTGAGAAAACGCACGGTTATATGTGTCTCCTCAAGAAGAACACTCCATTCTTCTGGGATGACCAGTCCCAACATGCCTTTGATAGTCTTAAGCACGCTCTGACTCATTCACCCGTGATACACCCCCTGAATTATTCAAAGGTTTTTCTCTTGTATATTACTGCCTCCACTACTACCATCGCCATGGTTTTAGTGCAACACAATCTCCACGGTCAGGAGCATGTGATTTATTATGCTAGTAAGAATCTTATTGATTCTGAAACCCGTTATTCACATGTGGAGAAGCTAGCTTTGGCCACGGTCATTGCTATGCAAAAATTTCGTCACTACATTCTGCTTCGCACTACCACCGTATTGGTAGACCAGAACCCAATGTACTACATTCTGACTCGTCAGGTACTTGGGGGCAAGTACTCCCATTGGATCATCATCATTCAGGAGTTTGATCTCGAGTTTTCCAAGGCTACATCAAAGAAATCCTTGGTTTTTGCCGAGCTTATATGTGACCTTCCCTTTGCTACCACGAAGTATGAGCCCAGCGATTCATTTTGGGATGAATTCCTATTCCTAATTATCACTACTGATCCTTGGCATGGAGATTTGTTGATTTATCTCCAGACCCAGCATTTTCAGCCGCATCTATCTTGTGATGATCGTCACTGCATCCGTCACCACGCAAAATACTACCTCATCTTGAATGATACCTTGGATAGATGTGAGATTGACTCCATTCTCCGGCGATGCCCCACTCATGAGGAGGGTGAACACATGCTAAATGATTTCCACTCCGGAGCATGTGGCATTCATTTATCTGGGATGGCTACAGCTTAGAAAATCCTTCGTGCTGGCTATTTCTAGCCTTCTGTCTTCAAAGACTGTCATGAGGCTGTTAAGAAATGCCCACCATGCCAACATTTTTATCCCAAAAAGCACACCCATCCTGCTATGCTTCACCCCGTCATTACCGTTGGCCCTTTTTCCAAATGGGGGATTGACTTCATGCATTGTAAACCTACCTCGAGTGGGGGGCATGGTTACAGCATCGTAGCCGTGGATTATTTCACAAAATGGGCTAAGGCCATGCCTACATATGCAGAAGATGGTTATCCTGCCGCTCTCTTCTTGTTCAATCATATCATAGCTAGATTTGGAGTTCCACAGTCCATCGCCACTAATCACGGATCCCATTTTCGTAATCAAGTGATGGAGGAATTGAGTGCCAAGCTAGGTTTTCAACATGAAAACTCTAAGGCATATTATCCACAAGCTAATGGTCAGGTAGAGGCCATTAACAAGGTTTTGAAAACTATGCTTCGTCGGATGGTTGGAGATCATAAATCCAATTGGAATCTCGTTCTTTTTTCTGCTCTTTGGGCTTATCAGACTTCCGTGAAAACAGCTACTAGTTTCACGCCATTCTAGCTTGCCTATGGACTTGAAGCTGTCTTGCCGATCCAATGTCAGATTCTATCTTTACAACTTTCCTTTGAAATTCTCCCAGACACTTCCGCAGAGGAAGCGATATTTTTCTACTTAAATAACCTTGATGAAACTCGTAGAGATGTTGCCTTGGCTAATGAGGCACATAAGAAACGCATCAAGGCGCAGTACAATAAATCCATATAGCCTCATGTTTTCAACAAGGGTGACCTAGTTTTGACTTATGACTAGAGATATGACAAGCTAGGAAAGGGTAAGTTCGAGTCTATGTGGTATGGACCTTTCGTTATTTCCAAGGTGTTAGAGAAAGGAGCCTATGAGTTGGTATATTATGATGGAATCCCTTCAGGGCAACCTCGCAATGGGTTGTACCTGAAAAGGTACTATTCCTAGGTCTTCTTGGATGGTATCTTGTATATATGTATATTGATTGACTTTCAGTGTGTTTTTCAGTATTTTCAAGATGGTTTTGAGTTTTGGTGTCCGCATCTATTTATACCATGTTTTGGTCATGCAGATGGATATCTACAGCTTTGATGATGGTGCTTGCCGCCACACCTTGAATCTAGCCTCGGCTTCTTGGGTTCTCTATTCCCCAGCTGAAGATTTGGTCAAGTCAGGAGCAGTTTGCTTAGGTCCCACTACTAATAACATCACCGAGTATGAAGCAATCATCGGTCTTCTAACTGAAGCTGCCTCCCAGGATGTCCGTGATCTAGTAGTTTTGATGGACTCTTAGCTCGGGGTTTGTCATTTAAACCATGTCTACACCATTAGGAACTCGG